>JNBR01002833.1:0-17166 GCA_002081595.1 Achlya hypogyna
CTTTCCTCCAGTTCTTTCAACACATATGATTAAAAACGATTCCCACTTAAGACATTCCTGGATTTTTGTTTTTTGCCACGCCGTAGTTGGTTGAGGATTCAGTAAGCGCTTGTGATACTTGACCTCGTCGAGAAAAATTACGCAGGGCCCATGCGTGCGGCTGAGCGTGGTGCACAAATTCTTGAGCCAGTCTTCAAATTACTCCGCGTTGAAGTTGTCCTGATAATCATTAAAGGCGCCCTTTAGCTGGGCCTGCCGAACGAAAGAGCAACCTCGACCCAGGTCCCGTGAGCACCCGCGGTTGTTGTTTGGATGACACCTACTGCTGGGTAAAGGGAGTCTGGCGAAGTTGTGAAATTTCACATGCCTGCACCGATAATACAAAAGCGGTTGCCTCGACCGTTAGGCAGGTAGCGCACACGCGTGCTGTCAAGCCAAGAGCGCGCAGATACATAGTGTCGATTGCAATAGGACTCGTCTGAGTACACCTCGGGAATTATCGGATTGTATTCGGTATCACGGTTTTGCAACTTCGTAGCCAGGTACTGCACTCGGTAAGCGACGTTGGCCTGCGATTCAGCCAGGTAGTTCCGCTGGGTCCCCTGCAGGTGACGATATCCAATGCACTTTAAAACGCGGTACATTGTCCGAATTGATATTTTGACACCATAATTGCTATGAAAGGAGTGCAACGCAGATAGGCCTGTGCAAACACGGACCGGCCACCACAGTACAAAAGGCAGAATGAGGCATGTCCTGGGTGTCCACGATATATAGTTGGTTAGAACAATCCTATACAACTGTATTCTGTGTACTTTAGTAAACTTGACTTGCTGATGTACATAGTCTGTCTTGACATATCCTGGCATGCCCGTTGGAGCATATCCTTATTAATTGCTATACGTATGAGCAAAATGTATTAGAGTTAGCCATCGGAAATGAACACAATACGTATCAATTTCCTTTCGGATAACAGATGCGCCGTGATGGGCTTTTGCGCCTCGTTACGCTCGCGGACGAGCGTGCTGATCTCGAGTGCAAGTGAGCAAGTGAGCCCTCGGGCCACCGCGGGCGATGGCCGCGCTCCACTGCTGGTGTAGCGAGCATGCGGTCATGTTTGTCGTTCCAGTGCGCAATGACCTGGATACGGAGTTTTGAGATAAAACGAGGCACTCTGCTACGCGTGCGCGAATTAGCCGCCGACTACCGGCGCGTCGCTCCTTTTTCCATAATGTAGTGATGGCCCAGCAGTGCCACCAGGGTACTACCACCCCACGTTGGTGGCACAAGGTAGCCATCGAGGCCATCCAAGCTTAATGCAGTGGTGATGGCACAGCTATGGCAGCAGTTTCTTATCCGGGCCGCTATAAATTGAACAACGTTTTGAAAGTATCGTCGTGAGTAGCGTGTTGAACAAGATAATTTATATTGGTTTGCATCAGTAAATTTTACTCTGGGAACTGGTTCAAAGTTACGTGTACAACGATATGATCCATATTGGCTTGCATCAGTGAATTTACTCGGGGAACTGGTCCACATGGTGTGCCGGTGCTGTTGGCTTTATTAAGCATAGCTGGGTCATGAACGTTATGAACCTTTACGTGGATCTTTGCTGAAGGCAAGTTGGTACCAAGATCACACTATTTTGGTGGAGGTCGGTATACAAGATCAAGTGAGTGATGTGGCCAGAATTCAAATCCTTTGTATTTCCGTTTTGGCACCAGGGCAAAATGACCCCCTGATTTTTTACCATCTGTTTGTGACAGAGCTAATGTGCAAATTGACACTGTTTTGGCATTTGGTCGCCTGTTTTGACGCATGTTTCCTGAAACACCCCTGTTTTGTCATTTGCCAGGCCTTCGAAGGCCTTTTGGTAGACTTGCCTGTAAGGTAAGGTATCAAATACTCGGTCGACAGCAATTACTAAGTCGTCGTCATTTTAGCCAATAGCGCATCGCTATTTCAAACCCCGGAGTTGTGATTGGTTCTTCCATGACTGAAATATAATTCGCAATTACTTTGAGCCTCATACTATAATTAGACAATTAGCAGCCTATCTTTTTTGTTTTCGCCATCCCCTTTTAAAATGCAGGCCAGTGTCGTCGAGCCATTTCAAGCCTAGCCAAGGGCCACTCGACAAATTTGCCCATGGTTGCTAGTGGGAGAGCTCCGAATGAGCACAAAATCATGGCGACCGTGACTCGCGTCCCTGACGGCGAGCACATCGTCGGCGTCGCGGAGACGTCAACTTTGTCGCGCAGTACGATTTCCAAGTACTTAAACATGTACAAGGCCGCGGGTCACATCCAGATTAACAAGCGCGGGCCCAAGCAGGATCGACATGGAAATCGAGAAGGACACCGTCGCGTGGGTCGCAGGCATGCAGCGCTCTGGGATGCCGACCAAGCGCGAGGCTATCATCGCCAAAGCCAATCAGGTGCTCGCCAAGCTCCCCCAGCCCCACCCAGATCAGGTTGGTCGTGGCTGGTACAAGCGATTTCTCGATCGCCACCCTATGTTGACCGCCCGTGGAACCTAGCTTGTCTCTGCGCAATGCAACAAAGTCGACAAGGACGCCATCGACCTCTTTTTCAACCAACTGCTCTGCGCCGTTGTCACGAACAAGGTCAGCGCGCGACATCTACAATATAGATGAGACTAGCTACGAGTCTAAGAGTAAATCAAGAAAGGTCGTTGCCGTCCGAGGTTCTCCTAACGTTTGGAAAGAAGAGTCCAAAACGGCCTATCATCTAACCATCATTGCTGCAGTCGCGGCCACGGGCAAGGCCATGCCGCCGGCCTTTCTCCTACCTGGTGTATCTGTGGACCGCACAATTCTCGACAAATGCCCCATGAAGTGCGCGTTTGGCACGAGCGCGCCCAAGGGCTTTGTCAACGGCACTGCCTACGACGACTGACTTAACCACTTCGGTAAATGGATCCAGAAGATGCGTCACGGCCACGCCTCCATCCTCATTATGGACAACTGCTCGAGCCACTTCACCCTCAACAGCCCCAAGATCTGTGCCAAGTACAGGATCCATCTCATCTGCCTCCCCGCGAACGCCGCGCACCTCTTACAGCCCCATGACACTTCGGTGTTTAAGGGATACAAGGCCGAGATCGTTAAGCTCATGAACCAGCGCCTGCTCATTCACCGCGCCCCTAATCCCCTCACGCTGCCCAAGGAGTTGGCGATCAGCATTGCGGGCGAGACCTATCTGAACAAGGTTGTGAACAAGAAGAAGAGCACCATGAACGGCTCTTTGACCTGCGGCATCTGGCCGCTGGCGCTGCTGCTGATGTACGCGCGGCTCGAAAAGTACAAGGAGAACGGCGTCAAGGGCACGTTGGGCACGAAAGCGTGGCTTCTGCACCGGAACACTGTCCGCGAGGAGGTGCTGGTGCTCCCGCCCAAGCGTAAGAAGGGCCGCCGCTAGCGGTGGACACCGCATCGACCTTCTTTGTGCAAAATGAATTGCATTCTAGTCGACAGCCGAAACAAGCCAAGAAGTCGACTCGAGTTGAAATTTAATTCGAGCTGTTCTCAACCCGAATTGAAATATATTTTCAACTTCATGATTCTATGTGTACTTTAATTATGCAAGTGCATTTAGATTTTCTGGCCTTCATATCTTGAATTATTTATCTTCACATACAGAGTTAAGTGTTTTACAATGACCGAGAAAATAAAAATGGCCAAAAGGCAGCTACGAGAATATTATTTTTGTCAAAATCACAGATCGAATCCAATTGTATGTCATGACGACGTTAATTTCGCCTGCAATTATAAAACCTCATGATGTGATTTGTTTTCAAGGTGGCCATGCGATCGCCGAGATCTTCGCAATCGAAGCTCACATGTCGCAAACAACCGAGTACATAATTGATGCCTTACGTCACTACAAATACTTGTCCTGGACAAAAATGTGTGTAATCCAGTGGCAAAGGTATCGACAAAAAGCAAGCGCGGACCCAAGGCAACGAAGCGAATCGCCAGTACAGTTGAGAGCTTCGCGTGACGATTACGTTTTACTCATTAATTCATATCTGTGTTCTTGGATACGCCACTGCAGCTGTAGAAGCGTTAGTGGCTTGGTGATTTTTGTATCGGCGCTCGCTCGACGTGCCCGAGTAAAATAGGGTGTTGATACAGTACATAGCGTCGACGCCCAAGCTCAAGTTCGGGTCGGCTTTTTGGAGAACGGTGGGCCACTGTGGTTACGCGGGACCGTAGTTCGAAAGCGCAGCTGTGTGACCAACACTCGTGTTCCAAATATGTACTACAGTACTTGGATTGGGCATTCTCAAGGATACAAAAAACAGCACGAAATACACTGTACGAGACAGTGTTTGTCAGTGGGGGCACTTTTTGGGTTCCAATCAGAGACTGCGAGTGATGGCCATCCTGGCCTGAGTGAGAGTGTGCATACCATTCAAAATATTAAAGTTGGAGTGTGCATTCATTCATCCTGTTTAAGCCACTCAAATCACTATACGGATAAGTATTGTATTGTTCAGATAAACTTATGTCGAACGTTATAAATCTTTTGCCGGCCGACTCACGACCCGCTTCCCGTGACTTCGGCAACTGATTGCAACATGTTCACGAAAGTCTGGGTCCAAATGCGACTCATCATCATGCCCCAAGTCGAAGAAGCTCATCATGGCCTTGGCCGATGCGCAGCGGAAGCCGACGACTGCAGGGACTTGGCCAGGCCTTCGGTCATGACCAGCGACCCGTGCTCGGTTCTTGCACGAACTTCTTGTTGAACGACAAGAGAAGCAGCATCTCAAACTTCTTGTTGCTGATGTTTTGGCGGAGTGGCGAGTCGAGAATTTTGCGCAGATAGAACACGCGTTCTTGCAGCCCGTTCGAGTCCGGGCAGGCAAACTCGCGTGCCGCCACACGCTCAACTAATCTGTGCGCGTGGCCGTTTACTCGCCACAACAGGCTGACGCCGACGAGTCTTGACACGCACGCCCAGTTGAGGGCTTCGACCCGGGCTTCGTCCTTTTTCGTCAACTGCAGCTTCTGCTGATCCTTGAGGAACGAGCTCCAGTTGATACGGCACGACGTCCAGGCGCAAAACGCGCGCTCCGTGAGCTCGTCCGTGATCAATCCATCGTCCCCGTATTCACAACCGTCGTCGAGTAACATTGCGGCTGGCAAGTCGAAAATGGCTTTTTCATTGCCGTCCTCGCTGTCCTCGCCGTCCTGCCCGTTCTTGAGGTCCTTGCCGTCGGCCGAGTCAAACGTGCCACTTGCAACCACACCATTGCCTAGACCTTGACCGGGACTACTAATATTGCCGCTGGCCACACTGTGGCCAGCGACAGCACTTGTGGTTCCTATCACAGTCATGGCCAAGTGCCGGCTACGCTTGGCTTCTTGCTCCATGGCTTCAAGAATGACATTGTGCGCCCGCTCCACGTCGTCGCCATGGCCGTTGAGTTCGAGCCACGGTAAGGCGCAGGTGAGCATCACTGGGTCGCACATCATGGCGACGAGTTGGTGGTCCGTGGCCGAGGGGAAGTAGTGCCCGAGCTCCGTGTCGAGGCGCTTGGGAAGGTGGCGTGCGATCTGTCCCATGTCCGACAGCGTCATCTGCACCCGCGGGAGCTTCTCGAACGGCAAAGCAGCCCAGCGCAAGTCGTCGCTGCGGTGCTGCACGTCCTCAATAGAGTACACATGTTGGAGGACGGCCGCTTTCGTTCTATATTGATAAAATTAGATCCAATTCAACAATCCGGATAGTGCGTACTTGACAATATTTGGCCAACTGGCACCTGAAACAACCCGCGAGTCGACTTGGGTCGTGAACGCGAGGGCACAGATTGGGCGCTAGACGGCCTCGATCTGTGCTACGTCGATCCACTGCTCGTCCATGAGCTCGTACCGGCGACCGGAACTTGTTTTTCTTGGGCAAAATAGATGCTGAAACACCATCGACTCCGGAGAGCTTGTTGATACATGCGTTCGGTCCAACCAATGCGTGTTGCATTGTCCATGGCAACGTGGAGCACCGTTTGCCGAGCGCTTTGATTGTGTTGGGTGTAGTCTCTAGCGCGGCTCTTTACTTTACGGTTCCAAATGTAGCCAACCATGTTCCGGACCTTCTCGCGGAGCAGGTCGCACTCATCGAACGAATCCAGGACGACCTTCTTGGCTGTCCGAGTGCGTTTGCCCGTCGCGTGGTCGTCCACGAGCTGGGCCACGTGCATGTTGCAAGTTCCGTCCTCGCCCGCAAGCTCGCGGCCCGTCGCGACCACCGCGTGCGTGGTGTCGTTGTAGCTGCGGAAAATGTCGCTCTTGGTGGCACCGAACCGGGCCAAGATATCCAGGGCTGCAGTCGAGCATGCATCGGAGCTGTGGTCGGCCGGCGTCGCAAGGCCAAGGGCTAGCGTGTAGGTGCGCCACGACTCCAAGTCGATCCAGTAGACAGAGACACCGAGGATTTGCTTCGTCTTGGCGTCCCAGCCGTCGTGACACACCGTCGACCAGCCGTGCTTGCCAAAGCCAGCGTCAGTCGTGGCTCCGTACATCGCGCGGGCCTTGGCAAAGAGAGCAGTGACGTTACAGACAAACACGTCGAACATGTAAGCTAGTGCGTTGTCCATCCGAGCTCGAGTCATTGGTTGGTACGACCGCGGAGCGAGTTGGGTGGCGGCATCAATGATGTCTTGGAGGTCGGTATCGGTGGCGACGGCGAGCGGAAGACGGCGGTTGACGACAAAACGAGCGATGCAAGCGTGTACCCGTGAGATGGCGTGCTCCCGACCAGCCTTGAGACAGACGTCCATTGGACCGGATGGCACGGTCGCCGTCTTGTGCTGGGTCAATAGCAGCTTGGGGGAGACCGCTTTCGATGGTAGCAAGGTCGAGTGCCGCTTCTGGATGTGTCGGATGGCGTTGGAGGATGGGTTCTTGTGCAACGTCACGAGGCACTGCTTGAACGGCACCGACTTGGCGTCGAAGCAAACGCGACACACGATGGTTCACTTGGTGTTGAGCTTGTCCTTGTCGGGCGACGGCACACGGCCCGTCTTGTCAATACCAAAATATTTCCAAACCTAAGAGGAGCCAAATGGGATTGCATCCAAAGCCGTGTTCGTCTCGGTCATTATCCGTTAAAAGGGAAATACGACGTAGTTTATCAGTACAAGTAGCGTGAGCTGCACGCTTCCCTGAACTTGGTTGGTTCTTGCAGTACTCCATTTGTACTGCATTCACTGGTCTTGAATTGATACAGTCGCCCCTCTCATTATGATATCCCACGAAGATTTTATACCCTTTCAAACACGATACAGCCGCTGTCCCCTCGAGATAAACCTGTCCAAATTGATATTGCTTCATACGCCTTCTTTTTAAAACAATCACGGGGACCATTCACACAGCCTTGTTCACACAAAATGAGCAACTACCATAGCGATGAAGATTCGAGTGCGCCTGAAAGAGCGCCAGAGGCAGCAAGTCCGAGCGTACAAGTCTAGCAATTCTACGATAACACATAATATGCTTGCTCATTGGATTCGCAACGAATTTCAACTACCGAGATCACTAAGTAATGCGCATTCCATTCGTGAGTGTGCATTCAGAGTGAGGATCTGTTTGTTTCCTGCTTGCTGTTTACCACATTTGTTTCAAACGTGCTTTTTTAAGTCGATGATTTTGTATGTTTGAAACATATATATAGGATCCAGTATACCGATCGGCTCGTTCTTGAGCGTCGAGTGATTTAAAACACAAAATAATAATTCTTGCTCAGCTCACTTGATCCAAGTATGAAATAAACAACCGCCGCTTGTTTTCAATGGCCTGAAATGTTTGGACTCCATTGTCGTTTCGGAATGGCACGACCCAAGGACCCAGTGGTCCAAAGCTTTAGTCCGTCGCTGCCACCACAAGATGACACAACTTGCTTGCTTGCACTGCCACAAGCGCATCACGGACACGGCTCAAAGAATGAAGACCCATCTTGCATCGTGCCGCCTGTCCTACACCGGGATCGGCTTGTTACGACGACCCGTCGACGGTGGACACCTCCGCCCGTCGCCCTCGGCCAAGGCGCTTGGAAAACGACCACTTCGTACCACCAAAATGCACGATCAATCAATAACTCGTAAATGTGTAGTGTCTACATCCAAATCAGGGTCGTCAACACGCCGTTTTGGACACAACAAGCCAAATGATACGTAAACTAATCCACACTAGGATCGATTGTGCCAGCTGAACATCCCGTGCATCTTTCTCAAATGTCAAATTCGGGACTGAGCAGCAAACGTATGTTCTATACGCCCTGTCATATAAGCATTATATTCAACTTACACACGTAGCCAACATGACAAAGCCATGGTGGTGTGACACAATCAAGCCGTCGGAGAACGAGGAGACCACCGAGTTGCTCGCTCGCGCCGTGCTGCGTAGCAGCTTGCCGTTTGGCGTGCATAACACACCACACTGGAAGTCTTTTCTCACAACGATCCGACCGGCCTACAAGGCCCCTCCAGAGATCTTCATGATGAGCGACAAAGTTCTCGCGAAGGAGTTCGAAAAGGTGCAGACAGCAGCCATGGACGTTGTCATGCGGATGCCGTCCATTTGCTTGACGATCGACGGCACGACTCTACGCACGGGCGCGCCTCTTTTAACGTCATGGCTTGCGGCCCGGCGCCGATCTTCCTAGAGCACTTCATCATGGGCACCGACACCGAGTCGGCCGCCAACCTACTCGTCAAGTTGGTCTCGATCAAACAACGCATCCTGGAGTACGTCAGCACTCGTAACGTCTTCTTTGGCGCTGCGCCCACAGGTCACGGATTCTTGGCGTCCGCGCCAGAGCGATTGTGGTCATTGTTTACAGATTCGCCCTCAGTCATGGCCACCCTGCGCCGAGTGGCGTGTGCCGACGGAGTGGTGTCCTTTGCAATTGGATGCGCCCCCATGCTTTGAACAATCTTCATCTTGATTGGATCAAATTGCCTCGAGTCCAAGAGCTCGTTGGACAATGCGTGACGTTGGTGACCTCGTTGCGTCGAGTGCATTTGCTCATGGCTGTCTACTCCAAGCACTGTTTGCAATATTATGGTTTGCCGCTCAAGTTGGTTTTGTTCAGCAAAACACGTTGGTCGACATGTCGGTTTATGTTGGAGAGGCTCCTCAAAGTAATTAAAAAATTATGCAAGGAGATCCACAAAGGCTGGGCTAATTTAATTGTCTGGATAGGTCAAGAGTGTTTTCAAATGCTTCCGTACTACTTGAACCAGCCACAGATCCGGTCGGTCCGCTTTGATGTCGCCTTACAAGAGCGTGTGCACAACGCGGCGTTTTGGACGCAAATCGAAACTGTGAGTGGCTTGTTGCACTCGGTTTGTGCCGCGCTCGGATACCTCGAAGGTGACGAAGCCACGCATTCGTCGGTCTACGCTGCTTTTTGGCTGTGCGAGTGTCAGCGTGCACGATGCCAGCGGCGGCATTTGAAGTTCTTGGAATTGGCTCCGTGGACGAGCTCGTCTAGCATGTCCTTGCTCGCTTTGGCTCGATCTACTGCCCGACCCACGCGCTCGCCTTCATCACGGACCCTCTCTTTTTCGACATGCGGCAGCGTCTTGTTCATCGCTTTGGGGCTGCCTTTGTCCAGCTGGGACAAGGATCTGTCCGTGATCAGTGCCTCGCTGCATTGGACCTTCTTGGGCGTGATGATCAAGCACGAGCTACATTACGAGGCGAGTTTACGGAATGGATGGCGTCTGACGGCGGCACGATGCCGTCTCTGACCGACTGCAAGCAACTCAAGCCCGGTGTCATCTGGTCGATGGTCGACGACTCATCCTTTTCGTCGCTGGCACCGCTGCTTGTGCAACTCTATTCGACACCTGCTGGCGCCGTCGCGGGCGAACGGAGCCACAAGACCACCAAGCAAGTTTTTGCAGCGACGCGGACACGGATGATCGAAGACAACTTGGAACATCAAGTTGCCGTGACTTTCAACGGTCACGAGCTCGACCGCAAGCTCTCCGTCAAGCGCGAAGACAAGTATACCAAGCTTTTGGCTGGCCTCGGCTCTGGGGACCCGAACGTCGCCTTGGCTCAATCGGAAGTCTCTGTGTCCGCCGACGAACCGTTGGATGACCCTGCTGCTGGCGAATTCACTCTTCGCCGTCCATCCATCGACAGGGTCTCGCGTTCTTCGTCGCGCAGAGTTTGCCCTCTCTGTTGCTTTAGCTACACTACACGACGCAAGTGTAAAGTGGCCTTCAAGGACAACTCAAAATCTGTGGGCTGCAGCTACTGCTGCGCGTGAGCCTTTGGTTTCCGGAGCAACGGCTTTCGTCGATGGAAAAAACTATCGCGTTCAAGAACCAACGGACGTTGATCGTCAAAACGCGTACTGTAATGGTAATAATATTTTATTTAATAGTGTTAATGTTAAGTTGGAAATAGGCTGGCAACACTGCGTGTTTGTTTCAGGCGTTCTATGCTACGGCTTGGACGGAACTCTTATTTAGGGACGACATAACTGCCCAGGCGCTTGGAACGACGCTGAGATGAGTCGTCAGCTTGAAGAGCTGATTTCAGACCCTTCCATTCTTTGCGATGGAAATGTCCTCGTTGCCGACACTGCTTTCCCCGTACCTGGCCATTGTGAAGGCAAAATTATTACGCCCTTCAAAGAGGGTGAAATAGATAGCTTGGATCCGACATGCCGGCTCGGCGCGCGGGCGCAGAGTGACGCGATAACATCCTTGCGTCAAGCCGCAGAATGGGGAATGGGCCCTGCTTGCAAGGTGTATCAGAATTTACTGCTCCCTTTGCCATGCAATCAAGACGTTCGAGCGGTGCTGCTTAATAACATCCTGCGCCTCAACAACTTTCCAGTCCGTACGACTGGTATAAGTCAAATTGAAAACACGTTTAAGCTTTAAGTTGCATAAGGACCGCGATGAAGTTGGCGTCGACCAACTCGTTGTCGACGAGGACCGTGATGAGGACGACGTCGCCCGACTAGGTCTTGAAGAAAACCGAGACGAGGACAAAGAGGATCGCGAGTTATATGCTATTACAAGCATTTACTCAGCTATTTTGTATTAATGTACTAAAGTCTACCCCGAGCATTTTCGCGAACAGAAACATTTGCATTTGCTCCGTGCGGGCAACCCGTTGCGAATTAGCTTGCCTACGCTCCTCTCGCTCTGCAAGGTGGGCTTCTTCACGAGCTAAGCGCTTTTCCTCAAGCTCGAAGCGTTTTTCTTCCATTGCTGAGTCTCTCGCCTGCTGCATCATCATGAGCATCATGATGTCGTTCGAGGCGCCACCGCTGCGACCAGCTGCAATACTCTTCTCGAGGGTGTCCATCATGCTATCTAATTCCCGCCGCTTTTACGCCGTGTGGGATAGAACGCCTGCATCCGGAGCTTCTCGAGCTTGGCCAGCAAGTACAGTCGACAGGTGAGCGAGGGCCGGAGCATCGAGACCAGTGCGCGAGATAGTATTACGACTTCGCGACGGCGGCTGGCTTCTCGGCGCCGGACCTCGGTCTGCGGTCGGATGGTTTGCTGGTCTTGAGTATGTTGTTCGTTCTGAGTACCGGACTCGTCGTATGAATTGTCGAGTTGCAGCATCCTCGGCGACCCGCCGGAAGAGCATGGTGGTGTGCTATCGTCGTCTTGAGTCGTAACTTGCCGAACCGCTTCTGCGATTTCTGGATCAGAGTCTTGACCGTCATTGAGGCCGAGTACGGACGCGCGGCGCTCAATGTCGGCCCAGAGAAGTTTTCCGTCGAATTGCGGGAGGGCAATGCGGGTCGCCGGTTGGTTTTCTCGCGTTCTTTAACTTCATATACTTACGCCGAACTGCGTCAATGTCGCGTACATGAGTCACACCTTCTTGAATGTTATATAGATCGGTTACACGCCGCTACTCGTTTTGGCCGCAGGGCTTGACCTCGGCAACTTAGTCCAGCATGGTGTCGGTGTCCCGAGGGCTCCAGTTGGGCGTTAAGCGGTTCGTAGTGGTGGCAACCATCAACTTGTTCAATGAATAGTGACCGGAATGTTACAGCCGGTCTGCCTGAAAAAACATGCATGCTTATGATTGGCTAAAACTCGTTTCGTGCCGTGGTAGGCACAGAGCAGGTTTTTGTGTGACTTGCTCAGAGTGCCAACTTAATACCGCGATGCAAATCAATATAGCGTGCAACTTCGATACGTGTTTATTCTAGTCATCACTATCTGTGTCAGCGGTGGCTTGGGCTTTGCCACTTTTCTCAACGTTCTGTAAAAGCCTCGCAATGCTGGTCAATTGTAGCTGCTACGTGCGGCGCTCGCGATCCTTCGGGGTTTTGGTCATGATGGGATCGAGAGCCTCATTGACAAATTCAAACGTCGCCGTCGCTTCGACGTCTGAAGCAATCTTGGGTATTAGACGGCGCATCGTGGCCTCGTTGTGCTTGATCAGCTTCAACATAACGTACTTCCATTCGACGAGCAAGTTGTGCTTCTTCTTGGCACCAAGCTCGGTACGGAGGATGATGCTGCGCCGCATTTCCGCACCACCATAGCCGTCATGCCACCGTGACGTTGACTCGAGGGAGTTCGAAGGCTTCGGGCAGCCGACGATACTAAAGCTATCTATCGTCAAATCATTGGGAGGGCTCTTGAAGGTTGTAGACCGCGGGTGCAGTGGGGCTGGCGGCGGGTCCCTATCGCGAACGGAGGCAACGACGGCGCGAAATGCCTCGTCCAAGACCGCGCGAGTGATGTGACCGGCCGCCATCGTGTTCTTGTCCAGAATTCGACAAACACCACAAAAAAATTCCTCAGGGAAAGTGGTCAACTTGTCATACACAGCCTTGATGTTGCGATAGATTTCGACGCATAGTGGCACTCCGAAGATTATCATCTCCGAGTCTTCCATCGGGGCCAAGACTGGCATGAGCGTCGAGCGCATAGTCGGGTCCGTGAAAAGGACAGACGAGAAGAGTGCGTGCGTCGGCGGCAAGGTGGCGACAAGGTAGTCGAAATGATACACGAGGCTTGCCAATAAAAGGCGAGCAACACCGACCAACCACGGCACCGCTGCAAGGCCAGGGAAGACGCGAGCCGCATGCCTGGCTATCACTTCGTTTGTTTCTCTGAACGTCGAGAGGTTAGACATATTTAAATTATACTGATACAAATTGGAAGGTTAAATGTAAATAGATTTATCTGGAGTAGTTTTCGTACTTTTGGCTGACTGGATCAGTCGATATTGGGGCAATCCAAAAGTGGTGCGAGGTCTGGATTTTTCTGGACGAGGTTCAGACGCCATCTGGATCGGAACTGGATCTGGCAACTGGTCTGTTTTTGCAAGGCTTCCATTCAGCACCCATGCACTCGCAGTCTCTGGTCCCAATCCTGGATATGACCACTTTTTGGGAATTACCCTTTGCAAAGCATATTTCACTTCTGCGTAATTCGCTCCCAGTCCTGAAAATGTTAATTTATTATCTCGAAAAATTGGCCAATCGCATGTGTCAGCCAAGGACCTCCTCGATGTGATATTTGCCCACCAGCCGATTGGCATCGAAAGTGACATGGCACTCTTCATCGTCGCGCCTGTGGCAGCGCTGGGGCTCGCGGTTGCTGTGACCGTCGTCGGCATCGTCTTCGAAGAGAAAAAGCTTTTTGCGTCGCGAGCGCTTGCGAAAATCTCACTTTTTGCCGTGCTGTGGGTGCTGTGCAGTTTGCTCAATTTTGCCCTTGTGGCTCCGCTCGGGCTGGTCGTTGCGCCAGCGGAGCTCGAGGTCATTGCTCACGAAACGTGCCAGACCCTAGCACGGGCGCTGCATGTCGCCTTCTTCGGGCCTGTGACCATCGAAGGCCAAGAGCACCTCCGGGCCTTGAGCCAGGACGAGCCGTATGATCAAGCAGTTCCGTTTCCTCCTCTCATGATGACGTAGCGTGCTTTTCGTTGCCAATCACCAAGTCCTCGAGTCTTAGCCTCTGAAGCACAGTTGCTCACGCTCTCGTCGTAGACCATGATGGACGTCACGACTCTTTACTTCCTGCCCACCCGCTTCGCCTGGGTCGCCAAGAGCGTCATCTTCATGGTACGTAGCCTTCGTCAGCTGACAGGTCAGCGTGCACCATAGATGCCAGGTCCAGGTTGGATGATGAAGCTCGCCAACTACGTGCCCCTCAAGCGCAAGAACAAGGAGAGCATCGCGCAGATGTTTGCGGCCTGCCAGGAGCGACTCGCCGCGCACTGGAGCGTCATCGTCTTTCCCCAGGCACGCCCGCAACGAGCCATGCAAGCAATCTCTCGGCTCTGTAGGGTACGCGCAGCCGTTCGACTTTTTTGCCGTTCAAGGACGGCGCCTTTGACATCGCTAAGACGGGCAACGTGCGCATTGTGCCGCTCACGATTGTGATTCCCGACGACCTCTGGACGTGGAACCGTCGTGGAGCGTGCAAGCTCGTGGTGCACGCGCCTCTAGCCGCCGACAAATCCAAGGTCGAGCTCAAGGAGGCGGCTTACGAGGCCGTCGTCTCGGCCGTGCCCAAGATGAAGTAAACAAGCAGTTCTGTTGGCCGCATTAAGCGTACGACACAGAGGCCGAGAACGTCGAATGCGTGAGCAATTCCGGGTGGTACTGGCGCCTATGAAGGAGTTCGTTGGGGGCGCCTTGGAGGCAGCGGTGGTACCACGCGTCCACAATTCCAATATATTCGTCCGAGTTGGTGATGTGAAGTGCGACGGGGTCCTGGCAAGGAAACATCAGTGACGGCCGGCCGAGACGACGACCTCGGCAAAGCAAACGAAGACCGTGGCAACGATACTGTCGAGAATAGACGACACCACGGCGCACATGGCGTATCCGATGGCGTTGCACAGCATAAAGGTTGTCATCATGACGCTGAACGAGTCTATGAGGAACGCATCAGTGCCGAGCTAGATCGGAGGAGGCGACCCCAGTGGCCTTCCTGGGCGGGGTGCTCCGAAGTAGAGTACGCCGTCGTCACGTAAAGCCAGCCGACGCCGACGAGTCCCGTGGCCATACCCACGACCACGCATCCCGTCGAGAGCACGCTCGAAACGAGACTTTCGTTCACGACAGCGGTCCACCCTCTGGCTCGATTGTGAGACCGCCGCCGACCGCAGCACTCACTTTTCGCGGAAGAGGAGCATCGTGTCGAGGCCAGCGTCGTAGAAACTCTTGCCGTATAAAGCGACCTGCACGTATGCGTACTTGTTGAAAATCTTGAGGTTCGTTTCGAGTGCTCCCACGAGCCAGTCGAGGCACGCGTTTATGGAGGAGCGAGCCTTGCGCCGCTTGGCTGACAGCAGCACGAAGCGGAGCGCGGCGAGCGCCGCCACGACAAGCGAGCCGAGGCAGATGGAGCCGAAGGACGTGGTGACGCAGCGCCAAAGAGCGCGCGGGACGGCGCCCTCGGGGTGCGGGGAGAACCACCACTCGCCTGTCCGCGCCATGAGCTGCCGGACCATGACGCCACGTACCCACGGTGCCAGCAGCCGTGCAGTGGACGACGTTGCGCAAAACTTGGAGGCCCCAGAATAGGCTATTGACGGTGGTGAGTGGAGCCATCGAACCGTGGGGTACCTCAGCAGCATGAAAAACACGCACACGTGAGTCGTCGACGATGAGTGAAACGAGCCCGCAGCACCGTCGTACGTCTTGACCCAGACGCCCACGAGAGCAACGGTCCAGAGCGACGTCCAAGCTACCTGTGCGACTATCGCCGCATACGCTGTCATTATGATCTAAGGCAGCGCTTGCACATGAATGCGTCGGACGTGGCCTCACCTGCGGGAAGCGCTGCATGATTTTACTAGCAACGGCAAGGTTGGCGGCTGCGAAAGGAATCCGATGGCGCACGGAAAAGTAGTACAAGCCCAGCGCCACACCAAGGAAAAGGTTGCCGAGTCCAATTGCCTTACCAGCCAGACCTGCCTCCATGAATCCTGCAACGGATCCGATAAGTAGTGCCGCGACTGTCGCCTGAAGGGTAACGGAAATGATGCGCGCTGCGTACAGCTGAAGTGCTTGAAGCCACAGCGCAGAGAGAAGCGCGCCAGAGAGACCCATGAGCGTTGTGACCTTGAGGAGGCTCAAGCCCGGGGAGTGCTTCTCGCCCTCTGTAGCATGGTTGGTGAAGTCAAAGGATGCAATGTTGGGCGCGCCCCAGACGACCTACAAGAGCTTAGCGGCGCGCGGTTCTGAAGTGTACGGCAAAGTAGATGACGATGCCGACGTTGGCGAGGAACACGCCCGCGGGGATCTTGTCCTTCATCGCGATATCCAGATGATTGTCCCCAGGAAGCGCCACGTCATCGACTTCCGTGTCCGTGAGCGCCTTGTACGCGTCGGAGCCCCGCATCCCGCCGGCAAACTTTCAATGAGTGTGTGTGGATTGCGTATTCGTTTTTACAGGTCGAAGAACAAGATTTCTCCCCCCTTGAAGAGTACGTCATTCGGGAGTTACCTGCATCGAGAATTCAAGACTGCGCAAAGCAAGCCGCCTCGGTGGTCGTCCTGGGCCTTAGTTGGGGTGCAAAAGCTTCAAATGCCGCTACGTTTCCCCTTATTATCTGTGAAGCTCAGCTGAAGGTACAGTAGAAGTGAATCGACGATTACCCTGAGCTTGAGAGTATACTTTCTTTGCAACCTATGGATTACAGCATTGAGGGAGTACACCAATTCCTCTTTAATTTGGCCATTTGTCCGATATATTTGGCCAAACCCCAACTATATTGTGCCTAGTGTCCACTTAATTTGGCCTGGCGTCCAGTATATTTTGCCAAACGTCGGGTATATTATGCCAAGTGTCAACTATATAGTGCCAAACGCCAAATATATTTGGCCTAGCGTCACTTATTCTTAGTCATGCATCAAAAGATTAAAAAATTCACGAATCATGTACGAATCGTTTGGAAAACCGCATGACACTCAATACGCACGGCGTTAACGACCACTGCGAAGGCTGTGACCGACTGCGAGCACGATCGCTGGACGATTGAGCGCCGACCTCCATGTCTTCGAGGTGCATAGCTCGTTCGTACATCCATTCAGGGTGTGGCCCTACCGGTGCAGGCGGATAGGATCAAGGCCTAATTTGTTCAATTCATGCCCATATCGATAGTATCGTCGAGGCTACAGAGTGCTC
>JNBR01000152.1:2198-18273 GCA_002081595.1 Achlya hypogyna
CATTGTTGGGCTCGCTCCACCAAATCAAAAGACCCACTTGTCGACGGCGTCATTGCATTTGTGGATGGAAAGATCTTTCGTGTGCAGCAACCGACACACGCCGATGGACAAAACGCAATGTACCACGGTATTGTAGTCAATAGTATGTTGCGTAATGAATCGTTGTCTGGTTAGGCTGGCTGCGTAGCGTGTTCGTCTCTGGGGTGCTGTATTATGGAGTTGACGAAACCCTTATATGGGGTCGCCATAACTGACCAGGCTCGTGGAACGATAGTGAAACGAACTGGCAACAAAAGCATCGACTATCGTGACCTGATGTACTGTCCCTGGATGTAGATTATGCGCGGACGCAGCATTTCCAGTATCGAGTCTGTGTCAAGAATCGTCACGTGAATCACGGAAGGAGACTTAGAGTGAGTGACACCATGCTATCATCTTGACCTTCAAGCCGCTAGTGATGCAATTACGACGTTACATCAGGCTGCGGAATGGGGCGTCGCAAAGTCTATCGAAAACTGATGCTGCCTTTACCCCATAACGGAGAGGTTCGTGGTCGGCGCATGACTATCATATTAGATTGTACAACTTTCGTGTTGGCCAAACCGGAATAAGTGAAATAAAATGGATTCTAATTGTAGGGAGTCTAGCGGTAGTGCACCATGTCGTTATAAGTCATATGCTAGTATGTGCATCGCGTTCGGCGCGCTCTTGCGTCTCGTGCTCTATTCGTCCGCTTTGTCAACGTCGGTTCTCGACCTGCCGCTGCTCCTCTCGCTCCAGGTGCTTCTCTTTCCGTTCTTGCTGACGCAGCTGACTCATCAAATTCATCGAGACAAGCTCCGTCGTACTAATCGATCCGATTGGAGCATCGGCCTTCGCACGTTGGTTTGTTGATAACACTGTCCAGTGTTCGCCGACGTTTCGCGGCCTGGGACAGCGGTCTGCCCGTTTCGACAGGGTCTTGCGCCCGTCGCACCACGGTTCGCGAAAGACTATGCAGGTGGGACATTGGCAAACCCTTACGAGGAAGGATACCATGTGGATTCAGATCCGATACTAGAATAGTAGTGTGAGGCCGCATACATCTTGAAATATTTTACCATTGTCACGTTCGCAGCGCTGTGGCCAAGAAAGTCGTGCCCGCTCTTGCATTCCCCTTCGTCATCATCGTGACCCAACGCCGCTCTCGGCCTGGCTCGGTGGCGCCACCATTCATGTCTTAATCATAACCATCTTCTTCATGTCCTTGGTATTCTTGCTCAAGCGGCAAAGTAGCAACGTCATTGCCTTGAGGAAGATCGCCGTAGAGACATGCGCCCATTCTCATATTATTTAGTTCCTACATCAGACGGCAATTCGAGGCTCTGGACAATCGTACTGCTGTTGGGTTTTGTCGCTGTGTCGTTCGTCGCGTTGAGTTCGAAGTCCATCATCGTCGCTTGACTGGATGAAGCAGCGCACGTCTATTTGAAGTCGAATTCCCTTTGCGCGGCGCACGTGGGTTGAAATCTCGGGGGACCCGGCCCGGTTTCTTTTTTTGCTACCACCGACGAATCATTGTTTCCAAACGAATCTTACGTCACATACATTGAAGGGCGCGATGTGAAGAGTTCATACCACACGTAGCAACCGATTCGTCGTTGTACCTAAAGGGTAGCGCAACGAGGGCCAATGGCCCAACCTATTGAAATGAGCAACCTATCGCAGCTCACTGACCTGTAAGCTGACTTCCTTCAATCGCCACCCACCAGCTTCATAGCCCTATAACTTCCCTCGACCTCACGGCAGCGATGACGACGCCTGGGGCTCTTCTAGCATCCCTGTTGGCCATCATAAACATTGCATATGATCTTGTCGGTACTGGCGATCCTTGCGCTCTCGGCAGCGAGCAGTTTCGCGTTGTTCTCGCTCTTCCTGACGTGCTTGGGCTCGTTCGTCCATCATCATAAACATTGTCATGATGTCGCAAAGTCAATTTCGCTATCGCAAAAATTGTCCAGTGCGATCTCGTCAACCTTTTCAATGAGCACTGCCGTTGTTCAGCCACTCACCAATGCATCCACCAGGATGCTGTTTCATTGTGAAGTTAGTTTATTGTAAAGTGCAGGTCGTTCCATGAGCCGGTACAACTGTTGTCGCTAGCGTCATCGAGCATCTCAACTGCCATTTCGTTGCCTATGGCTCTCTGAATGCGCTTGGCTCTGCGTACAGGTGATGGGCATGCTGGGTTGCCCACTGGCTTCCGAGTGTGTCGAAGAATATAGTACTTGCGCCGAAGCGCTTCCCACTCACGTCGGTGAACGACGAGTGGGAATGGAGGGCGTTTTACAATTTAGCAGCTTCCTACCACTGCATCTGGCCGAACGATTGATTGACCTAGACGATGTCGACGAGCAAGTCGACGTCACTATGAGCCATGTTCTTGGCCATATGGAGTGCAGAAGTTTTTTATAGTACAAATTGCGTTAGACCGGGAAGGAATCTGGTGAAGTTCGACGCATTGGTTACAATGCGCTGGTGAATTATTAGTTGTCAATCCGCCACCACCAATACTGACATGTGTTAATTGTGGAGCAAACGCTTCAGAAATGCTCCAGATATGAGCTGGATCAGTTTGGCCTGATACTACCAAAATGCAATATCTAGCTAGAATAATTTTGGAAGCCATGCATCCAGTAACTTCGACAGGACTCGTTCCAGAGCTGCAGTAAGAGCATTACCACCAGTCTCGCAATTTCACGTGCAGTTCCATTTAAGAAAGAATGAAAACAAAGCGCCAAAGTTCGCGATTGCGCGCCAATGGCAAACCCTACCCACAGGTCACTTCGTTTGGCATGAAATACAACACCTATATCCTGATACCAGATAAACTGGTGTTACGTTTGCCAGTGAAAGTTTTGACACCGAATAAGGTTTTCATCTGTGCAAAAGGGCATGGTGGCAACAACATGATCGTCCAAGAAGAGCCCACCCCTCTAGTGGCCGATTGCTCTCATCGGGGACTTCTGTGACCATCATCTGCGACCAACCCACTGCCCCCTAACCCTCGATGTGGTGCGTACACAGCTGCTGTCGGCGCCAAATTCTGTGTCGTATTATGCGTATTCGGATGCCATTTTACTGGTAACCTGTATTGGTGGCCCAGTCAATAAGAATCAATCAAAAATTATTAATTTATTCGCACCAGCCATCCTGCTTTCGACACCAAACTTTCGGCGACGAACACGGCAGTCCTCCGACCCCATCGCCCATCGCGCGGCACTCTATGCTTTTGTGAGGATGCACCACCGCTTCCTTGTGGGTGCCTTCAACTACCACTGCTTTTGTTCTCACAATTGAGTCTTCTAGGGCCATGACTTATCTCTCGGCCAATTCACGTCGGCTTTGAAGTCTTTTAGCTGCTTTGCCGTCCTTTTTGCGGGGCCAACACATATTCTCAAGCCGCTCACACTTCACCTCTTCTCAGGCTTTCAGTGCAGCAGCCGCCTTTCCCTTCATACGAACGATTTTTAACCGCCTTGGTCTCGGCTCCAACCATCTTTGCCGAGATCATGTCGGCAATTTTGTTTTCAGTCATCATAAAGCCATCGCTTATCTAGGCGTTTTTGTGGTACGCTTGCGCGCTCTCTCTTTTACTTCACGGTCTTGTAGTCGAGACAAATGATGCGCATGGCATTAAGCTTGATGTTAGGCGTGAACAACTGCTTGTGCGTCTCGGTGGAGATGTCAAACTTTGCAGCAACCTTCGTGTCTCAAGCTCATCACCGATAATTTCATCAAGCATCGGCTCTATCGACAGCGGGTAGATGCCGGGCTTGGCAAACCCTGACGCGGTGAAATTGGGCAACAAAGAGTGTTGGAGCGCGGAATCCAACCCCGAAAATTACGCGCCACTTGGAGTCGCGACACTTTACGACCCGAAACGCCAAGATCTCCTTGTCCAGATACTATTTAAAACGTCTGTACACGAGTCCGTATAATGGCTGTGTAACTTGCTTTGGACAGCCGTCTTTGCTGGACAGCGGCTTAAGGAGGTTAGGTCATGGCACAAACAAGGTAGCTTGGTTGCGGCCGCAGTTGTCGCCGTCGCGCGAGCTGTAGAACCTCCCTTCATTTCCTGGTAAAGATTATCGCCGAATGCGATGAGGTTCCGAACAATGCCCCTCGACATAAAACGATTTTACAGTTGGTGCTCGACCTCGGCACTCACGACGGCCTCGCGCTCGCCGGGGCCGTGTCCATTCTTTTTTCGAGGGAGTCCCCTACAACGCCTACGTCCAGCTCCATGTAGCCAAAGGCGTAATCACCGAATACGGCAACCAACGCATCTCAGTAGACCGGTTAGTGCATAGCCTTTGTGTTGTGCCGTCTGTCATTGCAAATGACAGACGGCTCATGGGGCATAGGGGCATTGGTTCAAAGTGCCCGGCTTGTCAGTCAGCCCGGCTACACAATGTCCCGATTTGAATGTGCTCGATTTAGGTCGCTTAATTTAACGTTTAGAGTACCTTAGAGACAAAAGAGGGTAAAGTTCAAGGTGCCGCCTTAAGTATCTCTACTCAAGCGTAGGAGTTATTGACGTTGAAGTAGATTTAAAGCCAGCATCAAGTGCTCTCGTAAACCATAACGGTAAAAATTAATCTCGCATACGAATCTTGTTTACACCTACATTTTTATGAATAAACAACCCTTCACACTTTGCTTTTCGCATTTCATACCTGATGTGGCAGGAACAAGTCCGCGAAGCTTGAGTAATTGTTGAGCTTAACTCTGGAAATACTAAACTGTAGCATGCGTCATCTTGACGAAGCACCGCGCTCTGCTAAGGCGCCTCGCCTGCGCGCGCTATCTGCCAGACCGCGGTCCAGGAGAATGTGTCACGCTATCTCCACGGCTGCATCGATTCGTTTCTCGGGACGCTGCTCCTCATTCGCATTGATGGTACGCCATATGTCATCGACGGCAACCACCGCCTCAAGAGACTCCAGTCGGTTGCTCGCAAGCGGGATACCGCACAACTTCTGAAGAAGAACCCTATTACAGGCAAGTACGCCATGTGTGCTGCCTTTCTCAAGCGCTGGACGGCGTCGGATGTCGAGAAGATTAAGGCCAGTCTCGACACCGTACCGATGCTCACGGCCAAGTCCGCGATCCAACGGCTATCGGTTGTCGACATGTCCATTCCCTACAACCTCATCATGCAGTCACGTATCCGCAAGTGCGTCTTCGACAACGTGTTGTCGGTCACCTGCGCCAGTTGGGTTCCCCACCTCGCGTCCAAGGCCACGGAGATCAACCTCGTCGCGGGCATCGATGTGGGGCGAATATGAACAACATGACATCCATTTGACGTTTTACCTCACTCGCACGAACAAGTACATCATCCAGGACGTCCGCGTCGCCGATAGCGAGCTCCCGAACCTATCTAACCGTCGCCTCAAAGAGATCTCAACCAACGTCATGTTCATCTTGGCTCTACCTGCGCATCAAAGGCTATGGCCGCTCTCGTAACCGCGACGACCGTGATTTGGGCATTCGCCCATACAGGGCTTCAGAGACTGCTGGTCATATCTTGGAACAGGTGATTCAGCTGACGTTTTTTTCAACTGCGGGCGCCCGCTCACCCTCGACGACTGACGACTGGAAATGCCTTTGGAGACCGCCTAATAATACAATATATTCCAGTAATTATCGATTTAATTGGCATTACGTGCAGATCCTAAAAGAAATGGTTTTGTCTGTTTAAGTGGTGGCACTTCTTCAAAATTGTGCTGTTTTGTGTTAAACTGCTCAATTGGTTGAAATAGTTGGTCGGGGGCGCTTGCCGTATAATTCACGGAAAGATTTTCTTGAAAGTCTCGCACCATTAGTTCTATACCCCCACAGGTCTGTTGTCTTGGTAAAATATCATTACATGGCATGCATCAACCGTTGAATATTTTTTATAAACTCATGAGATATCAGGAACCTAACTAATTCAGCTCGTCAACCTTCCGTTATGTGTACTATTCTGAATAAAAATGCCTTGCTAGGCCTGCCTAACCCCTCGAAGTCATACGACGTCTTCGTCCACTCAGGCAAGTTGCATTGTACAAGTTCGCTACGTAGGTAAGACAATAAAAATTCATAATGCCTTCAATCATATCTCTAAATTTACTTCGCCGAATAGAAACGACTGGGAAGGTGCACGTCAGACGTCGAACCATAATAAAGTCACATATAAAAATTTTATCAAACCAATGAAACTTCTTATCTTTGGCCTTTAAATCCGAATTTCTTTTGCGCGCAAGATATCGCTAGTTGAAAATGCCCAAATAACTGGCGCCTCCCGCCAAACGACTGGTGAGGTTGGCAGCAGGAGGTATACTCGAGCAATTTTTGCCCTTTCCAGGCTTTAGGAGCTGCTATAATAGCTGTGCTTTCGGTGAATCAGTGAATTTCCCTCCGTTATCGCTCCGGCGAGGGTTGCCCGCTGAATTCCGGGGTCCCTCTATGGCTGCCATTGCAGGCACTGCTGGACACCCCGATTATGCAGTATTAGCGTGCCTTCGGTTGGTAAACTTATCAAGTCTTTATCATCACTCAAGAGGCCCAAAAAAGTACCACCTCAGCCACCACCGGAACCCAACCTTCACGACAAACGTAGTGGTCAAACTGGCTTTTCCCCTGGAAGCTGCAATGACTTCTGTACTCGATCGCATTCGCGGTCGTTGTTGTGCTACTTTTAAAACGATAATGAAGTTGAGAAAACACGGGCATACGCACCTAGTTTAACAGTGGGGCTATTTATTGTAAATTTCATCTTAATTGGCGGGGTTCTATAACCGAGACTTCCGCCTCGAAATCTAGGTAGAAATCGTGAATTGTTCGGCTCTGACCTCGATTTATTTTTAAAGCGAGGCAAGTCAGCTTACGCCGCACAAGCCTCGAATTTGCAAAGATCAATTTGTTATGGCCACTTTAAAGTGGGCATAACGGTTGATATCTGTAGTTTGGGAGAGCGACGCTAACCCGACTAAAATACAAATAACATGGTAGGAAATTTAAATCGTGCTGTTATGTGTGTGCCAAATGACAGCCCTATTTGCCAAGGTGCACAGCACCGACTTGTGGTGTCGTGCCGTTGTCCTCAACTGCATAAAGCGGTGTTTCGACAGCAGCAGCTTGAATATCTACAGTAAGTTAACTTGCACCGCTGCCTGCGACTGACCGCGAACTCGCGTTGGTCTGGGCAACGGATTTCAATTTCTGCGTTCCTGATCTTGCTCGGCTGCTTTATTCAACCTCGAGCCAGATTTACCGGCTATGTCGGGGTTGTCCAGCAGCCACGCCGCCCTTTGAAATTTAATAACACCATAAGCGCAACTCCGATTTAGCGGCCGCTAGCCTCAATGTATATTTAAAGTATGTGGGATTTCGGGGCGTTTTGAATGAAATTTATAATAACGTAAACCACCAGTAGTGGCCGAAAATACTACGCTGACTTTGATCCGTCAATATTTTAGGACTGGGATTGAATTACGCAGAAGTAAAATATCTGCTGCAAAGAGCTTAAGCTCGACTTCCGTCATGTGACGTCGAGGGGTATTCATGATGCGCGGTTTGCAAGAACCGCGACCTCAAAGTCAAGGCATTGAAAGTTCAACAAAAATCAGTAGTGGCCGATTTTCTCAATTGCAATTTGGATGTACCCTGCGACATTCTCAAAAGAGGCTGGGTAACAGATAATCATTCGGGCAAAGAGGATATATTTTTCGGAGAGCTCTGATATCATAAACTTTGCCAGCTGGGTGTCATTTCTACATAAAAATTTTGAAGTCTATTTACGATTTTAGCACGTTGTAAAACTCGCTGACGGCGGTGCTACATTAGAGACGAAGGTTGAGGAGCAGGCCTTCCACATAAAAGGGCGAATAAAATGAAGGTAGAATTCCAAAAGTCTGTGAGATGACACGCTATGGTAATGGCTTATAGATCCCCTGGCAAAATAGCAACACCACGGCCAAGAGTCTCGCAGGGCGATGAGTGACTTCTCTTGTGTTTTGCAGCTCGATGCGTGAAGTCCACCGCAGCACGCCAAACCTGTCTGATGGGATCTCGGATATACATGTAGCACATCTCGGCGAAAGCAGACCAGTCGCTGGCAGTAGGAAGCCTAGACGCCAATTACGGATCACGGCAGAATGCAGGTATATTAATATGGTAATCGAAACAAAAGTTTCAAGTAGGCTGTATCAGGGTTCAGCAACTCAGCGAAGATGATCTAGCCCTTAGTCAGTAGGGCAAGGTTATTAGCGCTCGTAAGGACGTGCGGGAATCGTGCTATATCCGGATCCCGCTATAACATGTTAACTTACCTTGGCTCCTGTGCGGGCTTTGCCACCAACGGATGAGGCCCGGGGGCTGATGGGTCGTTGCGTGGCTGGAGCCGACCCCCGTCCGGCCTATGGGTTGTCAGAGTCGCTCCATTCAATAGTACGGCCTTCCGCTATGTCCATGGGAAGTATGCCCCGGCGGAGAAAGCGCGGTTTCGGTCCCCTCAGTGCCCCGTTGGTGAGCCACCCAAGTTAGTATCGTGTTATGGTCGTACCGCTGAGGAGCTATCGCAGTGGCAATCGATTTCACTGCAGCCGAAGCTAGGGGGCGATTTCGTCGCGCCCCCGTAGCAGCGCCATTTTTAAGTCGAAGAGCAGGTACGGTCAGCAATCGTAAAGCGGACGACGCAGCCGAAACGTGCCGTTGTGCGTCCGGCTGCGGTTCCGAAGGCATCAAACTTATCGGTTGTGGTAGTATTCAGTGGTTTGCTGACACATGCGAGCGTGACATGGTGTAATGTTTGAACAAGGTAGTCTACCTCCCCTAGGTTTCCTTCGCGTTTGGTCTTGCCAAACGTAGGGGACTTTGAGACCGTTGCCACATTTGAACATTTGAGGAGTTCTATGACCACATATTGGAGCATTGAAAGCTTTAAAGGAATAAAGTGCGGAATAGCAAACCACATAGTATTAACGTTGGCAATGATGCCATCAACAGTTCGAACGCCGGGCTTCAACTGGTGGCTTTGAAGCGCTTGAAAGGAGCCCAAATCTAGGATATTAGTTTTGGGCGAGTTGGGGGGCTGGCATACGAGATCGATGACCCAGCCACCTGCACTACCGGCGCCAGCCAGAGCCAATTCACTAACGGAAGGATGTAGGAGGGAAGAAGGGCTTTGTTGATTGACCGCGTAATGGTTACGCCTTTGGTCTCCGGAGTGCCCCGCGTAGGTTGCGGCTACTCCGTTTCGCGGAAACGACCTCTACTATATGCCAGCAACCAACCATCCCATCCCCCCTACTCTGAGTCACCTCGACCCATCTTGCGCTCATTATTGTCCTTTCTACAGTTTGACTAGCAATCTTAGAAAAGAGACCGGTCGATGATGAGGCGATGATCCTTTTCCAAATTCTGTATATAACTGGATCGATATTCCGTACTTTGTCGCAACGGCCTTGATTGCGTTCGTTGGCAGCTTTTGGTCAGTTGATACACCCAAGAGGTACTTGAAGATGCCGGCCCGATCGGCGTCCTCTTCGGTACATGTCTTGCTGCGACGCCATCGCAAAATTACTGGTGCTGATGTTGCAAAATGGAATACCTGAGAAATTCGATATCACTGTAGTTATACAGTTTTAAGAAGTGATTACACCTCTCGCGCGACTGTCATCGATCGAACTCTGGTTTTGCCTTATAAAACTCGGACGGAGGTAGTATTTATGTAACAGTCTACCCGCGTTTAGATCGAGCTATCAGTTGTTGATCGACAAGCTTCTGTCTTACCTTTATTGACGACCAACATCAGGCAAACATGATTCTCATCTGAATGATGTTAACACGAGACATAGCATTGCGTCATCACTGTGGCTATGTCACCGAAGTGCATTTTCACCGTGGAGCTAAAAGGTCAAACCAGCGGTTAAAATAGCTTGCAATTGCCCCCAACGCGGCTAGCTAAGCTATTTTTTAACTTTATTGCCTCGCTCCAGAGCCAGCCGAGGTTGAAATAGCTCTGGAGGAGTCTCTACCAAGTAGCCAAAAGACGAATAACAAAGTCAGAAAACGCGTCCGTTTAGCGAATCACACGAACACTAGTCTTTTTGCGCACGCTGATCATGGGGAAAGGCTGCAGGTGGGCGATTGAGGCGACCATGTTCTATGCAAGGGCAGTCGTCGGGATATTGTGATCCTGTCATCGGAGCCGACCAGAGTGTCACCCCTACGGCTCTCATCTTCACGGGCATTACTTACCTACAACAGAATGAACCGCCAATCGATGACACGACAACCGCGCAGGGTTCACGCACACAAAAGCCAGACCCGCGCACGCCGTGCGCTCTCGAGAATCGATGGAAGGAGGTACAAATAGACGTCAACAGCCTAATTGGAGTCGTTACGACAGCCAATGCCGTGCCCAAATCGTGCTACGAAGAAAACGATTACATTAGGGACGGACTTGCACTGTACGAGGAAGACCGCAAATGTACTCGCGGCTTCCTGCTCCTTGATGTTCGGCGCTACCTGCGCGACAAAATGCCGATGTTTCGCAACTTCGTTCTACGAATTCCTCGACACCGTGCTCACAATTCAGAGAAGCGCCAAAAAGACTCATCTGATAATGGCACCTATATGGCCGTTGTTTGCATATGGAACCTGAAGGATGGTGCCGTCCAGGATGGAAGCAAGTAGAGATGAGCGCTGAAGGACATGTACATTGTATGTCGTTCAACGCGCCGGGGGAACAGAAAAGCCTACCAGAACTAAAGATCCTTCGAGATTTCTGCTTCTAGCACGACGGTTGTATCATTCTGCCCTCGATACGATCCCTGCCACGCAACAGAGCAATTTTTCCACATTTAGTTGTAGCAGTCAATCGATCCGATGCAGCACGGAAAGCCTAGAGCCGCATTCTCGACCTGCAAGTGTTCGACGTCAGTAGCATCAATATCTCATAAATACGTAGGACCGTGGACGCTTGTTACGCCCGAGCAGAAGCAATTGAACGTCTTGCTTGCCGTGGCGTTTGTAATCCGGATATTCTCATCAACCGAGTCAAATAACCCCGAGCGGGCAAGAATTCGCATCGCCGCAGTCTCTTTTGGTATGGAGAGCCCCGCGGCGCTCAGAGCGTCTGACTGTTGAGTACAGTACTTGTCGTACCTGGTGAGGTCTGTGACGAAACGCAGAAAAAGCTCGCGGTACATGCGGTATCGTCGACAAAAGTACTCGGGCGGGTACTGGGGCGACTCTGCAATGTAGTCGTAGTAGAGCTGCTTCGCTCCATGAGCAATGTCTCGGTCTATATTTCGTGCTCGCCCCGGCGAGGAGTGTGTTGATAGTAAGAGATGATAGTCTTAGCAGAGAGGACTTTTCCAGAGGTGTCCAGACGTGTTACCAAGTGAAAAACCAAACATGGCTTGAATACGCTCAAGCCTGGGTCCAATGGATCCCTTTTATGGTATCGTTGGCTCATCGTACACACATATACGACTAGGAAGCGCTTGAAGGCTGCAACGACAGAGTTCTTAGCATTGAGGCTGTTGGTGGGCTGGAAGTCTCGGATGCTCATGTTGACACGTGACAAAGTGGACAAGGATCGATTTGATTGGCAGTTAAGCGGATGGCGTCAGAATAGGAAGTTATGCGTCGTGTCAGTATATTCTACTTCATTGTTGTAAGAGAGAGAAAATATATGAGCGACGACTTCGACAATAGGGGACTTTAGGCATTTTTCGACATGGAGTTCCAGATTCACGAATCATGAAAGTTCCAAACGGGGGACTTTCGGTAACCGTCTGATTCCAAGTTTCGGGGACGTTTGATGATCAATTGAGAGTTCAAAAGTGGGTCTCCTGCCAAAGCTCGGCGCCAACGACATTGCGAGCATCATTGCACGCGATACGTCGCATGTGAGCGTGCCATCGACGAGTTTCTCGCGTGATGGATGTCTTGCTACAGACCGATGGCTTCCATCTCCGTACCCCCACCCGCTTGTTAACTTTAACAACGTCTTCAGCCATGAATGGATATGCAACGGCCCTCCACCACTTCCGGTTTACGATGCCGCAATTCAAGCTTCACGTCCAGCACCTCCGGCTACCTCCTACGATTGAAACGATTTGGCTCGACCGCGTCGACAGCCTTGAAGCCTCGGTGTTGCATTGTTGTCACCTTGCCGAGCCCTCTTAGTTATTCACTGTCGCCAGCGAGTTCGGTCGATCCGAGGAAGCGGGCAGCCTTATCTTTCGCATCGTTGTAGAAGCCAAATACTAGCGGCACCAAAGCGCGATTTATCTTCTCAAACCGATTCTTGTTGGCAACGCCGGTATCATGCTGAGGTGTGTTGTGTTCCGATTGCACTATACGTGTAGCCAAGTACGCAGGGGTCATTTGTGCCAAGTACGGCATCGGTGGCTTAACCTCATGCGTGGGCTTCGTTGATGGAATGAAGCAGTACATCAGCCGACCGCCCGCACGCGAGATGGCGCTGAAAACGAAAATTTACAACGTTCCGTGTATATCGGACACCCACGGCGCCATTGCCTTTTCTGGCAGGTTAGCACGGTCCCCGAAGAGCTTATCATCAGCATGTCAGCCCAGACGAAGGTCGTCGCCACGATGCAACTATGCTGGCGATATATCGCATCTTTGTTGAGTTCCAACACAATGGCGTTCTCCGCGACTACTGCGTCTACGGCGACCCAGCCTACGACTCTTGTGCGGGACTCATGTGTCCGTATTTAATGTGCAACCTGGATCTCCAGCTGCCACGTTCAACGCCAAGAAGTGCTTCGTCCGAGAACCAGCCGAGTGGTTCTTCGGCCTTGTCAAGGATCTTTGGGGCTACATTGACCACGAGAAGGAGATAAGGGTACGACAATATCCAGTCGGTGAGCTATAGCGCAAAGGATTGGAATGTCAAACTTGACTCTAGGTACGTTTTGGCATGTCGCTGTGCTTCTGGCCAATTGCCATACGTTTTACAAGCCGACGGGCAATAAAACCTCCAATTACTTCAGTGTGGACCCTCAAGTTTCTCTTGCGCTCGCACCTCGGTAGATGCTTCATGCGCTTGCCCTCCACCGAAGCCTGACTTTACAGCAGTCGCGGTTCCGGTGAAGTTGTCGACCTTTCGATGGCAACGTAGATATGCAGTAAGCACTGAGGCGCGGTTGTCGTACAGGGTCTTGACAGTGCGAGAAGACACGAGAAGAGATGTCTTCAGCGAGGTTAGATTTAGAGTGCCTTAACTCACTACCAAGTGACGTATGCGGTGGGGGTGGACGCTTTTACAAACGCGCGATCCTACGGTATTCCACGGCGGCAAACGGTTCACGGTCATCATCTGGGACTAATGCGGACCCGTCACCATGGACCGGTTGGCGATGTTGGACCCGCCCGCCAGCACCGAGCACCGTGATTAGCTGCCGGGGCTTGATTCACGACAGGGGCCGCCGGTGGTCTCGTTGAGGCCAGCGGAAAAGGAGTGGACCAAGCCCCAGTAGCCACGGTGGGGCAATTGGAACTGGATGTGAGACGGCTGACGATGCGGGGCGATTTCGCGCTTCGACGGCAGTTGCGGCGATCTCGTTTACGGTGCATTTTGAGCCCTCCTTCTCGACCCTTGTAATCTCGATGGTTGCCCCGCGCCGTGCGCCGTCGACGACGAGTTCGTTCATACCGCCACTGCACAAGCGTGGGAAAACGCCGGTGGCACCTGCGCCATCGGACGCCAGTGACGACGACTACATGGGTACCTGTGGCGTTCACGAACCATTGGATCCCCACATGGCGCCGAGATACAACCGTGGCCGCGTGCGTGGCCACCGCGGTGCTCCGCCGGCGGTGGCGTCGGAGGGATCTGAGCGTGCTTTCACCCGCGCTGCCAGTCGTGAGGAGCGTTTTCGTGACCTGGACGCTGAGTTTGCTGCCCATCGGGTTATGTCGCGCCGGTTGAACGTGAGCGATGTGGCTGGACCACGTCCCGTGGCACGCCGTGCCAGAATTACCTGGCCACTTGCCAGCACCGTCGTCTTCGGGGTTAGCACACTCCCGAGGGTGCCGCGGCTGCTGCTGATCGTGTTGCCCAATCCTGCCGTCATTCTCGTCGCTCCACCAGTGTCGCTGAAGATGAATAGGGTGGCGGGTTTACCGACCTACCACGCCGAAGCGTAGTGGTCAGTTACCGCGCGTACCGCGGCCTCGTCGTCAGCAAAGTCGGATGCTTTGTCCACCCGGAGGTTGAATGCGACGATATGCTTGTGGTCGACGTTGTTCGTGTTGGTCCAGCGTTTGACCCCGTCATCGCACATCACGTGCCATTCGTATCTCGGCCGCCCTTGTCGGTCGTTTCCGGCTCGCCGGCGGCTGAGGACCTTGGTGGACCGCCAGTTGACTGAGCGATAGAAGATTGGCTTGTTGCGGCATAACGATGCCTCTAACGGCTCGTCCCAAACGACGTCTGAGTTGTCAATATCGTCGCCGAACGCCGGGCGCGGTTCCGTCTCGTCGTGGTACGGGCGGATGCGGTTCGCGTGGACTGGGGCTGCTAGTACCCCGCCTGTCGGTACCCCGAGGCGATAGGTACGGTCCTTGCGTGACAGGACAATGAGCGATCGCGCCATCGGCTCACGAGCTTGTTGGGTGTGGGCACCGCAAGCCACACCTTACTACCAATGGCGTAATCCCCAGACGCTGCCCCGTTTGCGGTTGCTCCAAGATGTAGCTTGGCGTCTATGGCAGCCTGGTTTCGTGCGCGCTCCTGGGCGTTATTCGCTGCTACCTCGTCAGCGATCTTCGTTAGTTCGGACAGCATCCGTTGTACGAAGTCACCACAGCCGTCGAACTCGGGGGGCTTGGCCCCGGTTGAGCATCCGCTCGACAGGTGTGAACGGCTCCCTTCCAAAGAAGGCGTGGAATGGAGCGTACCCAGTGGCGGCGTGTATGGACCGGTTGTAGGCCGACGTGATCGTGGGCAGCTGCTCGTCCAAGTCGTCGTGCGCTAAGGCGAGCGCCCGCAGTCGTTCCTTAATGACTCCGTTGGTCAGCTAAACGATTTCATTGGCTTGCGGTCGGTAAGCGGTTGTGGGGTAGTGCTTCACATTGTGCATGACCAGTAGGCATTGGCAGACCCGCCCAAGAAATGCCATGCTTCGGTCCGACACGAGTGCCCGTGGGCTCCCGAACGGCTGGAATATGAAGTCATTCAGGACGTAGGCTGTTGTAGTGGCCGATCTATCGGCCACCGGAATGCACCACAGAAAGCGCGTGAAGAGGTCCATGATCACAAGGATGTGCTTGTTGCCCCGTGATGTCGGCGTAGACGAGAGATCGGCGTGGTCTACTGCTAGGGTGTCCATTGGCGCCAGGCCGAAGCGCGGCTGGCCGCTCGGGGCATGGGTAAGGTCGTGGCTTCTTGGCTTGCTGACAGACGATACAACCCTGTACGAACGCAGCTACGTCTGAAAACATGCCCGGCCATATCGCTATCGTTGACAACGAGTGAAATGTTTCTAAACCCACACATTGACTTAAACACATTAAAATATAGCGATAACACACAATTTTGGTAGTTTTAACACACAACTCTCTCACACCACGTTTACACACAATCTTTTCGTCTTTTACACATGAAACTGTGGTTTTAGCGCACAATTGCATGTGCTGCTGAAATATTCCTGCAGCACGCACCACCCACATCTGCGGTAAAGACATCCCACTCAACTCGTTCACTTTTCATTCACTTTTTATTTTACAGCGTAACCCACACCACCGTAAAAGACATAAACATCTAAGATGCAAATGTTTATATGCATTATCCATCAATATACACTTCTAGTCCATATCCAGGGCGCGAGACGCGCGGCTGGGGCGTCCCGACGCACTCGACGAACAGTAGGCTCTTCAGGCTGTACCACTCGGGCTCGACGGTGTGGCCCGCGACGCGGGGCTGGTGGAGTTGGACTGTTTTGATCCGTCTGAGCAGAAATGGGTGCGGGTATGGGTACATCTTGCTCAGGAGTGGGATCACGAATAAATC
>JNBR01002835.1:0-17066 GCA_002081595.1 Achlya hypogyna
GAAAATTAAAATAAAGATTAATCTTCAAATGTCTGCGCGCAATTTAATTTGCCTCACAAGACAATGCACGAATTTCGAGTGTTATTGAGCTGCCGGCATGACGTAATTTTAATAGATTTCATGCATTATTTCTTTAAAAATTAATTAATCAATTTTTTAAACACGATGGGTGGCGGCGACAAACAAGTAAAAAGTAGTGCGCAACGGTAGACAATCAAAAGACCACTTGTATCTGGCTCTTATATCTTTCTCTCGATTTTCACATAATCTCAATTTGTTATACATTCCTTTTGTTGTGATCGGCTTCAAATTCACCCGTATGCAGAATTGAGTATTTTCCAAAAGTTACTCCACTTGGACTCAATATGTTCAATAGTTCTTCCCTGCCGTTTATGGGTCAATAATGGGTTATTTACTCAATGTCATTGGTCGAGAGATCAACTATTCGAGACCGCACACCATCGGCTAGCAGAGCGACTAATAGTGTGAAGGATGGAATCGAACTCAAATAGTAGACGGTTGGATTGGAATGGCGCAAAGCGTACCTTTTGAGCGTATCTTTCGAGCGGATCGCCACAAAACTAGACTGTATCGCTGCGACACGAGTTACTATCACCACATTAATTACGTAGCATCTCTAGCAGACATCACGATCTTATCGGCTGGATCTTGCAAGCGCAGGACACCCAACATCTAGTCCAGATACCGTATTTGAATGATAGACTTGTCAACGTGCGACACAATACCTCGATCAAGATTAATACTTACTATAACCCATGGCACCAGTAATGAAGATGTGGAGCTTGTGATATTTCCAGAGGGTTAACTCGAATCTGGTGCTAGGAGCCCAAATTTTTCCAATCATTTTCACATTGTATTCACAATCGAAGTGCCTCAATGCCCAAGAGTTCGAAGCTACGCAAGGCCCCGAAGGTTTAGATACTGTTTCACTATACTTAGCATTCCAGACCACGAACCTATCTACTAGGTCTTCCGCGTGGAATCTGAGGTCAGTGTGGCTACTCCTGCTGGTCAATGCCACTACTCTCGGGTGCACCAGTATGAATTCCTCGTACACGTGGTGTCCAAGTCTCGTCAAATGCTCGCTGTATTTCGTGAGACCACGGATGACACAGAATTATTGTCGTGATATGTTGTTCGTATGTGGCGCGTCACCGAACGGTCTAAAGCAGCGCAGGGGTGGTCAGGACCAGACCCCCGGCGGCAAAAAGCCGTCGACAAAGGGGCCGCCCAGAGCCTCGTCATCTTCACAGTTAGAAATCTCGTTCCTTGGCTCCGGTGTTGGAGGTTTCAGCGAAGATTGCTGTCGTTACAGAGAATATTCCGCGTGCTCAGCGTGGTTAGAGACGACCGATTTATCCTTTGGTGCTATCATGGCCCCATGGATATTGTCAATCATTCATTCGCCACCTCGCAAGCGCCGCCCGCTGGATGGGTGCGCACTGCAATCAACCATACAGAGGCGACGAGATGTCGGGCCCTGACTTGAGCTGCAGTAAACGTCGGCAGCTGCTCATGCGCAAGGACGAGCAACGCGATCAGCTATGGCCCAGGAATCAGAGGCCCGTCGCGCGGCTAGCGATCACACAAAAGCCATTGCTCCTGTGCGGCATTCACCCGTGATCAGGCCGCCGCCCGCCAGGTCGTAGAAGATGCCATGATAGGATTGCCCGATTGCCGCCACTTGTGGCGGGTTTGCGTCGGCGCAGTTTAGGGAACCATCGCCGTCTTCGAACCGACCAGATCGTTTATTCTCGACACTGTTTCAAGGCCAAGCGTCGACGTCGTGGCATCTGGAGGCAGCTTATACAGGTACTTTATCGACCGGACACGACAAAGACTGGCTTCGTCGCCTTGCGGCTTTTAAGATACAAGCGCAAACCGCCGAGACTCGTGCTGCTGAACCTGCAAACGGCTAAGGCCCGGGTCGCACAACTTGTAGATGTCGTGGTGCGAGCCGCGCATGCTGTGCTCCTCGGTCAACACCACGACAGGTAACCCTCGCTTTTTTAAGGAAGTTGTGTCAACAGCGCGTGGCGGGGTACCACACGGACCAGCTATGATCGTCAGTACGCTATGAGCCAATTTTTGAAAAAACGACAGTCGAAGTTGCGAAATTCTTTCAACAACTCAGCGCCATAAATGACTGCGGAAGCATGAAGAGGGGATGTTTCAGATTCGCGTGACCGAGATGTATTGAAAAACACAAGAATCATAAAGTTTAACAAAATACATGATGAGAAAGACATGGAGACGTGATGGGATGATGGCCTCAGTTCCGGGTCATATTCTGGAAAAGCAAAAATAATTTCATGATTGTATTTAAATTCTTCGATGATCTTCGAAGAATCCGAACTTTTTCTAAACCAGAAGAACAACATATCACAGGTTTTTATTCGAAATGAAAAGGTACCAATTATGTAGGTTGAGGTGTCCAAATTTCGCCTGTTGCTGTCATTCACAATATTCAACGTACAGCGATAAAGGCGAACAAGGCTGTAAGAGTCCAACAACCGGCTACGCAGCCAGCACAAGGTAGGCATCATAGGTGGGCAAAAGGTTGTATTTCTATGTCCCGTCCATCCAGGTCCATACGATTTGCAACACCCGCCTGTCCAGTCCAGTCTATACTTTAGACATATGACCTACTGTCCATCCAGTCCAGCCAGATTGTCCAGAGTATGTCCAGGCCCAGAACTAGACACCTATTGCCCAGCATGCGTATAACGTAAATGCCCCAGACGAGGCAAAGTATAAAAGCGCATACGATTTGCTTCATATTTATTTGAACGCTTAAATCTAACGCTATTCAATCTTGTAACTTTAGCGAACGAACATAATTTCGTCCACAATAAGGTATTGCATCAATTTCTCAGTCGTTTATCCAACCTCTTAGAGTCGAATCTTTGGTACTTCGTAACTTTGCAACTGTATCGTACTCGTTAAAATTAGGGCTATCACAAGAAAATATTATTCAGCGTCGTGATTTACGCTTGTTTCTTGCAGTCACAGGCCAGTTTTATGATTTGCCTCGAATTGAATTAAACAGCCATGAATGGTCACTGTTTTTATTGACATCAATAAGTAGGCAGCACATTTTAACCATGTACTTCGTATAGTATAAAAATATTTCGTGAAAATATTCTCACTAAAACAAGCATAGGATTAATATGTGGCCACGTGCAAAATGAAGTTCGATTTTATATTCATCCTTCTTGCGACGCTTGGCCTGGCTCTTGCTGGTCAGGGCCTCCTTGTCGTGCAGCACCATGTCGGTCTTGTCTTGACTCGCTTGCGTCCGCGAGTTGGTTCTTGGATATGGTCGAGCGCGACAGAAACGAGCTGTCCGCGACGTGGACGATCTTCTCGCCAACCAGCACTCGGTCCACGGCAGCCTGAACCTCTTGACTACTTGCCGCCATGCAGCAAGTGTGAAAATGCAATGGCCAGGCAGAGTCGAATCGAATTAAATTGCAGACTTTTTATTTCTATCGCGCAACAAAATTCGAGAATAGAAATTTAGCGCCGAATATTAATTATTGCAGCAAATGAGAGTGACGGCGCGCGCTTGTGCATCATCCGATTGGACAAAAATCCGACTGTCGAGAAAATGCTGGCGACTGAGATATTGATGCAATACCTTACTTGGCTTCAGCGAATTTCGGAGCTTCGTAATGGTAACTCCAGCATCCGTATAGTTACTTTCGGATTTTGCACTTGGTGCTGGCACCGCAAGCACATGACGGGCCTAACGCTGCAGGTTAGGCATATGAAGTTAATGGTTCCATCAGCAGAGCAGATCTTCGGCCAGTGTTGTCAGGCCATATTTTTTTCATTTCAATAAAAAGCCTTCTTATGGCATTTAAATTTATTTTAAATATTTTTCTCACTTACCTATAAAAATATGGTCATTTAGAGATTGGAGGCGGACGATGGTGGCTGCGGGCCGCAAGGGATGCCCGGCGAGGGCCGACTTCTGCAAGACGGAGGTGCTCTGCAACAAGTCCCAGCACTGGTTCACGTGCTGGGAATGCACTCCCGAGCACGAGGCCGTCGTTACCGTCTCCACAGTCGCTCGCAGCGCGTGCCCCCGTACTACGTCGTCGGCTCGAAGGCGGCCTTCGAAGCCCAAATCAAGGGCTGCGCCATCTTCAACGCCGATGGCGCGGCCGAGGTGCCCACGCCGCGGAGTAACCCCAAGACGTCGGTCACGATGCCGCAGCCCCTCGTGTCGGAGCCGCCAACCAAGTGCCACCGGCAGAGGAAGGTGTCCGAGTACCTGGCGAGGCCTCTTGAGCCCCACGATGTCACCGCATTTCAGAACCTCGTACTCGAGTTCCAAGCCGATCAGCAAGTGTGTTACCAAGCGCGTTGCGAAGCGCGTGCGATCAGCTGAGGCGGCGCCAGATCAACCCACTAGGGCACGCGGGCGCCGCCTGAACGATCACACGCGCCTAGCAATCATCATGGAGTTCGAGACGGGCAGCAACGTTAGGCAAGTCGATGCGCCGCGAAGTACGGCGTCTCCGCAACGGCGATTTGCTCCTTGCTCAAGAACTCGAATGCTATCATCACTCGGACTCACGGCGTTGATGCCAACATGCTCAAGGCGACGTACCTACATCGGCCCCCTAAGTACCCTGCACTGGAAGCCGACCTTGTGGCTTGGGTGAACCACTACCGCACCATCGGTCTGCCGGTTCCCCCCTCGGTCGCACTCGTGAAGGCTGAGCAGATTGCTCGACAACATGGCATTCCCGAGTGCTGGCGCCCGACGTGGGGCTGGCTTGCTAGCGTGCGCGAGCGCCATAGCATTGGCAAGGCGCTGCTGCACGGCGAAGGCGCTGCCGTCGACCGCACGAATAGCGCGCTACTCGCCGCTCTTGCGTCGCTGGCGAGCACCGTGGAACAGTACCATCCGTCCCAGGTTTTTAATCTGGACGAGACGGGGCTGTGGTACCGCGTGTTGCCCCGGGGCAACAAGGTGCCAAAGACCGATCGACCGCTGTTATCTGTGCTAATGCCGATGGCACCGTTAAGGTGCCGGTTGCGCTAATCGGGAGGGTGGCAACCCCCGTGTGCGCGCTTCATGAGAAGTGGCCTGTGCCATAATTCAATCAACAAAAAGCTTGGATGGATCGGGGTGTCTTTAAATCCTGGTTACATAAAGTTTTTCTTTCTACTGTTGACAAGTTCACAAAAGGGAGGATTTTATTGTTTGTCGATAATGCGCCTGGCCATCGTGTGGAAGGTGACTTTGGTCGAGTGCTGGTGAAATTTTTTCCACCGAACTGCACTTCATGGAAGCAGCCCTGTGATTTGGGTATTATTGCTGTCTGTAAAAAGAGGTATAATACCTCCTGATGTCCAAAGTTACTTCCTACATGGAGCTCGGCACCCAGCGGCACCAGGAGTTAGCCGAATTGGTGAGCTCCCGGCGCCGAGGCACTTATGGTGTCGCCCACTGCATCTCATGCATGCCGCTAATTTGGCTGCGGAAGCCTGGAACAATGTCACGCTGCAAACGATCCAAAACGCCTTCAAAAAGGCTGATATAGGTGTCGATTTCTACAACCCCAATGTGCTCAAGGACGATGACTTTGAAGTCGAAGTCATTGCTTCCTTTCTCGAAAGCATCAGTCTCGACGAGTGGGATATGCCTCTAACAGGGCCGCTTGGTCACGCTGCAACGTGCGCTGTCGCTGACACACTTCTGAGCAGCGTGCTTTTTGAATGAAAAAATACATTATAAAAAATGGATTATTTTAAATGTAGTTGGGCCTATATCGCTTTAACACCGATAACAAAAACCAGCTTTCCACCCCATTTACCCGCCATCACCCACCGAACTTCTCGTCATGACTACTGTGTATGACCCCGCGTGATCGTTTCCGGGGCGATGTGGCGTCAGCCCGGCGCGCCGTCGCCAGCTGTATCGCCGTGGGTACCAAGCACTCGTCGATTATCATGGACGTCACAACCTCTTCGAGCTGTGTCATCTCGTCATCTGTCATCCATCCCTGGGCCACGGCCGACTGTAGCTGAGTCGGGTCGAGGTACATCGTGACCTTGTGCAAGTCGTGCAAGACATAATTGGCCTTGAGTTCTACAAGCACCAAATCTCGTAACTTGGCAATGTCGGGGCTGTCGGTGGATTTTCAAGCGAGCAATGCTTAAGCAACGCGTGGTACCAGTAGACAGCAAGGTTGATGGACGGGGCCTTGGACGTGTCGAATTCGAGCGTGGCTTCGTTGGAGGGCTTGAGGAACGCGATCAACTTGGTCGATTTTGTTCTCGTACAGGTCGCTCTTCTTCGATTCCCGGCAAATGCGCAGGATCGACTCAAAGTTCTTTCCACGCTTTTCAGGCAACTCATGAGAGAATTCTAGCGTGTCTTGACCACTTGCTTGAGCGACGTGTTGAGCAACGTCTTCTTGTTGGACTTTTTGAATCACTTGACTAGCACCTTGCACGCATCAACAAAGTCGCACACGCCTCGCATCGGCTCGTAGTGCCGATAGAATCGCTTGGACGTCTTGCCTTTCTTCTGCGTCGTGGTCTTCTGGAGGATCATCGTGACGACCGTGTTGATCTTGTAGTCGAGGCAAGCAAGCCGCGAGTAGACCGAGCCGTTCCCGTGCTGGCCGCTCATGTTCGAGCCCTCGTCCGTGACGAAGACGACGCGCTGCGGCTCCGTTTGGCCGTACTGTGCCAAAGTGCCTTGAACTTGTTTGGGACGTTGGCGGCCGAGTGCGAGGAGGCGTCGACTTTTCGAACTCAAATGGTGTGATAGATCAGCTTCCCGTCGTTGTGAATCCAAGAGTATATAACGGAAATGAACGAGTCTGTCTTCATAGGCTCGGTCCAAATATTTGTCGTCATGCCCACGTAGCCCCCGTCAAGCAGGGCTGCTCGAGCCACCCTTTCAAGCTCCCACGACGAGCCGTCGCATGCAAAACGACACACTGCTGGATGGTTTTTCGATCTGGCAGAAATTCCGTAGCGACAATTCGCCAGGACGAGTTGTACCCGATATCGAATGGCGCAACCCTTGGTGTCCATGAGTACGAATACAGAGCAGATGCTAGCCGCTGTGTCTATGGGTGCGACTACAGGTATACGTTGGAAGGACCAGTTGGCACTTGTTGCACACGACGTAGAAGTATTTGCGGTCACTCACAATCGTGGTGTCCACGTCGTTGCTTGCTACCGTGACGACTTGACCGAACTTGGACCAGATCTCGGCCCGCCGACCGACAATCGGGACGACTGCGTAACCACCCGAGTTGGTTCTTTTAAGATTTAGCTCGAGTTGACATGTCAGTCGTTGCGGCTCGTCGGGGTTGGAGATATTGGGCTGAGCTGCGTTGGCGGCCTTTGTAGTCGGAGTCGAGAAAATGGGTAATGGCGCCGACATGCTCTCAGGCATATACCGACAGCGATACCAGAAGGTGACCGGACAAGTTCTGGACACCCTGTCCAGACTCAAATGTACGTGTCTATCCAGTCCAGATATCCGGCCACTTTCCGTGTCGAGTCCATCTAAACTCTGTACTGGGCTGGATGGACATCATGTCCACAGACAGCTGTACCCTTTTGCTCACCTATGGTAGGCATGTATCGGAAACAACGCTCAGGTACTCATGGCAAGTTCTTCTTAGGCAGCTCGATACACGCCGGTTTTTCGCTGCTCCGCCGGACCACGTTAGCGGCAACTCGCTTCAGGCGAGCTTTACGTTTGTCTTCCTAACGTAGTGCATCAAGGAGCTCCAGGCGAAAGATGTGCCCCCGACTTTCGTTCGACGCCGTGGTGCTCGCTTCTCCGGTTCAAGGGGTGATTTCAACACGGCACGCCCAATTTCGACTTGAGCCAGAATCCAATCTTTGACAAGGTATTCATCAGGAAGGCCACCGCAAGCATACTTGTTCAACTGTGCCAAGATTAGAGAAGACTCAAGGGCCAAATGCCGCCTTGCCGAAAGCCCGACACGACATTTTTCGGTCGAAGATGGGACCTCTACGAAGCTGCCGATATTTCTAAAGCTGCCGCCCGTGGAATTGTAGTAGCTTCGTCTAGACAGTGGTTAATATTGTGTGACATATAGAACTTTTGCCATGCTCAATTTGATACTTTAAAACGTCATCTCACGGGCTGCGTTTCAGAGGTTAAAAGACGCAAATGTCCAGGGGCTGCACAAAATTAGTTGATTTTGCTGGTAGACATTATAGAATAATCTATGCATACAAATGGTAAGTTACGAAAATGTTGCTGGGTACATTGAGTTCCTCAGCCTTTTCAATAATTTCCTCAGACACGTGACTGGAGCAACCGTCAATCTTAAGAACGACTGCGCGAACGATGTCGAGCCCGACACACTTGTCGAACATGACAAGCCATTGGACAAAACGTTGCTCCGTCATATGCCCTTTATTGGACACCATAATGCAGCTACCTGGTATGGCATCGCAGAATTGAAGCGCAACGTCGAGTTCTGACACTGGGAAGATAAAAGCGGTCAAAGCACGAAGCCGGCAGCACTGCCGCAAACAAGCGTTAAGTGAAAGCTTGTCGAGACAGCCTTACCACACAGCCTTCGATCCACGAAAGACTACGACTTGTTGTCTTTTCTTGCGCGAATCAAAGGCTGTCTCGTCCACGTTGAAGGGTCATTCGATTAGAGGTCAGAGCCAAGTTGGTACAGCAGTCGTTCATTTACCTGTGGAATCGGTTTATATCTTCGACTGTGACAGAGTTGCGGGCACGTGAGATTGTCTGGGAAGCTCGTGTGGAAAGCTCGGGTGACGCTCTGTGAAGCGTTGTAGCCCGTGCCGGGTAAGTGTCTCGCCTGTAGCAGCTGGCTTGTTGGCGCAAATGAGGAGCGCGCGACGCCGTGGCGGATGACCTTTTGCCGGCATTCCACCAACCCAGTCACGGAAGTCATTCTCGATTAAGGGAGGAATAGATGGCTTGGGACCAGGGCGATGCAGGTGGAGGCCTTGCGCGGTCATCTTGCTGTGGGTGTGAATTGCAGTGAAGGACACACCGTACCGTTCGGTAGCTTCGTGGAGTGTGCACCCCTCATGCACCGCCGTCATGGCGCGATCCATGATTGTACTTCATAAGGGAAAAATGTAAGTGATGGTGAACACCATTGAAAGAGCTTCAATGCTCCGATGTGGTATCGTGCGGGCCAGTGCCTATCGCGCAGTGGTTTGTTGCTCTCGTTGTTTGGCATGAGTTTCTCGGTGCTGCGATTTTCCGCGCAATGTGCTTTCAGTTTTGCTATGACGCTCTTTGAGCCACATGCCGTATCCGGGACCTGTTTAATTTTGTGACGTCATGGTTATTAAAAACTAGAGGCACTGTACTGTGGAGGTATTTTTAAAGCGTTCTTACTGGCCAATTCTATTTTCCAAAATTTGACGCATTTCCATAATTAAACGCATTTTTCCAACAATGTGCGCCTTGCGTTATCGGTAAATCAGTTAACGCATGTCGTTCAAGACGTCCACGGGTAAATCATGTTGGAACATTTACCATTGATGTCCTTCGCAAGAAGGATCTCCACAGAGGGGACACCGACAGTAAGTAGTTCGTAGGGTACTTTCGATTTGCTTGATCGTTTGCTACTCCGCCGTGATGGCGTCACTGCTGGTCGCGATCGTATTGTTACCGTCGTGCTAACGATGGTAGTAAGGCATGTGCCTTCGTTGAACTCATTGATCAGGCTCGTTTACGTCGCAGGTGTCGACCTACCGTGTGACCCTATCGTCGCGACGAAGTTGCCATTGGTTCCGTATCCGGCCCAGTTGGTCTCGTTTCGGCAAGCGCTTCTTTCTGAGGATGCTCACTGTTTTCCGGTTGTAGCGGCAATTGTGTCACGGTCCCGGTTGAGCAATGAGTCTAGCTTGGTGTCCAAGCTGACGCCCAATGCGTCCATGTCATCCATTGGCAGGGGTCGGCCGTTGTATTCATCAGGGTATGGTCTCATCTGATCTGCGTGGGTTGACCATGGTAGAACTCTCCATTTGGGACACTGAACCTGTTACATCACACCCTTCCGCGAAAGCACCACAAACGGCCCACGCCACCGACTGCGCAGCTTCGGAGGTGGCTGAGAGCCGCTCGAGACGTATATCTTTGGCACCGCGAGCCATACGCAATCACAGATTGAGTGGTGGCCAGCTCGGGCTTTCCCGGCCTTCAGCTACGCTTCATGTTTCGCGTCCACCGCGGCTTTGTTTCTTGCTTGCGCTGCCTCGTTTGCTTCTCGAATCTCGTCGGCGAGGCGCATGGTCTCCGGGAGCACGCAGTCAATGAAGGCTTGTAGCTCTCGAATTCCACCTCATGGCACCTTCGCAGCATGCGCTGGCTGGTGTCTACTGCTCTCTCGCGAAGAAAGTAAGGAAAGGTGCGTACCCCGTCGCTCCATGAATTGTGCGGTTGAACGCAGCAGTCACGGTTGATAGGTGCTTATTCCAGTCGCCGTGTGTCTGAATGAGGGCACAAAGTCGATCCTTGACAGTTCGATTAACCCGTTCGGCAATAGAGTTGGCTTGTGGTCGGTATGCTGTTGTGAGGCAGTGGCGAACGTTGTACATGGCGTAGAGCTACCAGCAGACCTCGGCCGTGAATGCCAATCCAAGCTCGATACCACGACTCTCGGGGCACCGAAAGGTGGGGTGATTACCTCCCTGATGACCATGGCGTTTGTCGTCGCGCATTTGTTTGGGACTTTTACACACCACTGGTAGCGCGTAAAGAGGTCGTTGACCACAAGGGTGTACCAATTGTCCCTGGCTGGAACAACCCCGGGGAGGTCAGCGTGGTCCACTGAAATGACGTCCATAGGGGCATAGCCTATCCGAGGTGTACCATTTTTGGTGCGTGCGTCCTGTTTCGTGGGTACTTCTCTTGTTGGCACCTCTATCAATTGTTCACGTCCAGCTCGACGTCGTTCCGCATTCCTGGCCTAAACGTGGAGGCCATGAGCTTATTAAGTGATTGGAGCTGGCACCGTGCGGCTCGTCTGGCCCGGTGTGTGCAGTCATGATCATCTCACGCCGTAGCGAGCTCAGGACTTCAAGAACGGACCAGGTGGCTTCACCTTACCTTTGGTGGGCTCATTGTGCAATCATCTTTAAGAGAGTGCAGTCGATCACATCGTAGTCCTTCGCGCACTGATGGTTCCGCTGCAGGGGTCATTCGTCTCTGTGTTCTCGGTTCCGACCGATGTGCTCGAAAAGAAGCTAATATAGAAGTGAGATTAGAGGTCAGCACCATTCCTACGAGCTGTTAGAACCTACACCTACGTAAGCCACTCATCCCAGACTTAAAGATATGACCTTCGCATTTGGAGAAGGGTGTACATCGTCGTCCTTGGCACAGAACGTCTCCTAGTCTTCCGCGCTCTTGTACTTCAACCGCATTTGAGAGGGTGCGTCGAACTTGTCGGAGACGCGGCCTCATCCGGCGCAAGCCGGATCACTGCCCTTCTCAGAGCGAATGGCCGAGCACCGCTTCCATCGCGACGACCATGCGGCTGCGGCTTCGGGCGCTTCCTGCGAGCGCACCCACCGACGGAACAAGACGGGTATGTCAACGTACTGGTTGAGCGCGGGCTCCCACGAAGCCTCTCTTGGTGAAAGGCCCATCCACTCGACACGGACCTCCCACTAGTTGTTGATCACGCTGCCGTCACGTAGCGCCGTCACGTAAAAGCCTTCATGGCCGTGCGCAAGGACATCAACGAGATCTTCCGTCAAGTCGCCGCCGCCTTCCCAATACATCTTCAAACGCGACGCGTGATGAAGCGACACCGCAAACGACTCGAACAGCTGCTGGGCCTCCTTGAGGTAGTCCGACACGACTCGAACGACCGGTACGGCCCGCGCCAGTTCAACGCCAACTTGTTCGGGTGTTGTAGAGCTGTCCCCACAAGCACGAAGTCGCCAAGCGCGAACTTGGCCAGCGTTACGTGAGGCTTCTAGCGGTGCCGGGCGCTAGCATGCTGCCGGTATCCTTACGCCGTCTCGACCACGTCCCGATGCATGTTGTCGAGGTCGACCCAGATCTTCTCAGCGTACTGAAGCTGCGCCATGCGTAATGTCTCTAAGCTGACGCGTCCTGGATAGGCGGCGCAAAGAGCGTAGCAAGCGGAGGCGCTTGCTTTAGCCCCGTGAAGCAAGACGCTGGTGTCCGACCTACGAGCCGCTCCGATGACATGTGGTTGACAGACGCCTGCACCATCGCCAACACGCTTGGCCATTGCTTCGTCGACAAGCGCAGCTCACTCATCGAGGCTCGAATGGCAATCAAAACAATGCGCTTGACAACCTCGACCGTCCGGTTTGCCCATGCGCAGTACGAGGGCACAAACTGGTGGTGGGCACCAATACGTGCCGCAACGGCTTCGATGATATCATTCTTGAAGTGCGAGTAGCAGTCGCTCACTCAAGACTTGACGACACCAAACATGCTGAACCAAGCGATCAGTGCTGTTGCCGTCGACGCGGCTGTTGCCTCCTGACTTGGCACGAGAAGTACAAACCCCGTGAAGTCGTCCTTGATCGCGAGCACGTAGCGCCATCCGTCGTTGGCCTCGGGCATCGTCAGCCAGTCGAAGTGTATTAACTCCTTCGGGCCGTTCGCGTGAAGCGCCGAGCCAAGAGGACAAGGTACCATCTTGCCATTGACGCGCAAGCAGTGTAGACACCCGTGCACAAAATCGTCGAAGTCTCGAGCTAAGCCGTCCCAATAGAAGAAGGCTTGATCGAGTCGAGCATCGTTTGCACTCCACGGTTTCCTGCTGCTCCGGCATGAGCCACCACACAGATCCGCATCTTGAGCTCCAAGGCATCGGCCGGGATCCAGATCGGCGTTCCGGGCATGTCGCGGTACATGAAGCAGCTTGCATCGTCCTCCCGCTCCACCCCACTTGGTGGTGTGCCCAGTCGTGCAACCGCCCCTTCTCGGGCGGCTTGATGGCATGTAGTTTGTGGCCATTCAAACAATCCATCCGTGAACAAACAAAACCCGTCCGGACGAAAGAGGATGTAGTCGAGAAGCTTGCAGGTTTCGATCACCACATACGCTTCCTTCTTGAGAATAAGGCCAATGGAGCGCAGCGCCCGAGAATGCACCACTCAAGAACGCTAACGACTCATGACGCTGCTCGGCAAAAGGCAATCCTACGTCTTCTCGTGGCATCTGGGTGACGATGCCGCACCAGGACCCTTCGCTGGCGTGCGTGAAGACGCAAACGACTGCAACTTCTCGCGTATGAGCCATCGGAACTAGACGTTGCAGCGCATCTTTGATTGCTAGGAAGGCGGCAGCATGAAATGCCGACCATCCGAGAGCACAGAGCTCGATGCGCGCGAGGATCTTCTTCTTGCGTACACCGTTGACCGTCAACGAAGCAACGTCCAGCAAACGCATCAGTGGTGCCACGAGCACCGCATACTCAGGGATACTCGAGTGCATCCAGTTGACTGCACACAAAAAGCTACTGCAGGTCGGCAGCTGTCTCTGGCGTCAGTAGCTCGCGAAAGCTTTGGATACGAGTGGGACAATGATCGATGCCCGCCGCCGAGATCACCTTGCCACACCACGTTGCATTGCGCACAAAAAACGAGCACTTTTTCGAGTGCAATTGAGGCCATATGTGGCACACTGCTTAAGCACCTTAGCGAGCACGCCCAGCAGCGCTTCCTCGGATGCTGCGTAACGAAGGATGTTGTCGAGCCACAAGACCAAACCGCAAAACATCAGCTCGCTGAAGATCTCTCAGGCCGCCGCCTGGCAGTACGCGACCGCGTCGGTCTGGCCCATGAGCACACGCGTGGGCGAATATACGCCAGTTGGCGTCATAAAAGAGTAGAGCTCCTGGCAGTCCGGATGCAACGGGAGCTACCAATAGCCCTTCATCCAGTCAAGCGTAAAGTGGCTGTTGGTACAAGCGAAAGACGTCATCGCTGCGTCAATGTTTGGCATCGGCCACGGCATCGGCTCCGTACTTGCATTGATCGGACGGCTATCGATCGTCATGCGAAAGTTGCACGGGTCCTTCTTGGGCACGATGCGAAGTGCAGCGGCCTATCGCGAGCGACTGTTGCGGTAGATGAGTCCCGCACTTTCGAGCTCTTCGATGTGCTTCTTCAGAATCGACGCATGAAGGGGAGGGTATCGTTGTAGGCCGTACTTGACCGAGACAGTGTTGGGCTTCACGCGCACTTTGAGCGGCTCGATCGTGATTGGTGGGTCCTGCCCGAGATTCAGGCGAAAAGCGTCCACAAAATCAAGAAGGAGCGCGCGTAGCCGCTCGACGTGTAGTGGTGCAAGGTCATCAGCGGCAGCCATCGCTATCTTAGCCTCCAAGATGTCCCAGGCATCAGCTTGCGACACCGTAGCGAGCATGTCCGGTGTAGCACAGCACATGCCGTCGTCGCAATCCACTTCGGGCGCTTCCTCGAGGGGTGTTTGCATGATCGCGTTGATCGACGTCACTGAGTTCACGTCGCAGGAAGCCCGTCGCAAACCTCGTCGGAAACGTCGATCACATCACTGCTTGCGCGCGCTGGAGCCAGAAGGTGCGGCACGCTGTAGCCGAGACGCTCCATGATCGGTGCACCAATCAAGACCTCTTGCTTTGCCGACGTTAACAGGTTGACCCAGAGTTCCACGCCGCGCAGTACCAGAGGACCGCGTTAGATGTAGCCTCCACATTTCACCTTGGCAAATAGCGGCGCCGCGGCCGTCGCAAAGACTGGCGCAAACCGACGGTAGTCGCTGGCTGGACTCAGGAACTCGCTGAGTTCCACGGCCGTCTAAGGGTCTAATGTCGAGATAATTTCCTTCACCAGTGCTTTCTTGGAGGACAATACGCCGTGCCATCGAGGGTGTGGCCCAGGTGCTCGACCCGTGTGGCTGTACAGACGCACTTTTCGCGCTATAGGATCCATCCAGCCTCACACACTCGTTCAAGGGCCCGGCGTACATATTTTCGGTGCTTTTCGATGTCGCTGAAGTGGATCATCATGTTCGTGATGTAGATTTCAACAAAGTCACCGACGCATCCCTTGAACGTGTCGATCATGCAAGTTTGCATGCCCCTCGCCGAGTTGATGGCCTCCGTCAGCTTATCTTTCGGCTGGAAGCATTCTCCTTTGTCGTAAACACGAACTACTTCCCGTTCGGCCGGTGTACTGTACCTGCCCGAAGGAGGACGCTAGATCCAGTAGGGTGAAAAATTTGGAGGACGCCGCACGGTCCAGGCGATCGTTGGTCTTGGCAACGGGTTCGCGACCACTTCCGTGCACTTGTTAATTGCCCTAAGGTCGTTTACTAGCCGCCAATGGCCGGGGTTGGTTGGTCTGGGTTGGCCTTCTTTGGTCGTATGAACGCTCGGTGGCTCCACTCGCTGTCACTCGTTGGCTTTGCCACCCCGTCCCTGACAATTCGCCCTACGATCTCGGCAAGCACTCTCCGCTTCAGAGGGTCCGTAGGGTAGTGTTCTTGCCATGTCGATTCGCCCCTCACCGTGGCATGATGCTCGTACTTTGGGGTCTGCTTGATTGGCTTACCCTTTCTTGCAAATTCCATGTCGAATTAGCTGAGGAGCTTGCTTACCCCGGGTCATGCGATTGACCCTTGTCTCCGGTTTCCACCGTTTCCACCGTTGGTTGCCCAGTCCCGGCGTCGTTCTTCGTTGGTTGGACCGGCGCTATCCTTGATCTTGCCCTTTGCCCATGGCCCTGACGATTACAGCATCGCATAGTGATCAACCATCGAAATTCCATGGGTTATGATGAAGTCGTCCCTTGAGATCGCCTTGTCGCTCAGATCCGGGCACACTACGAAAGGGTGTCGTACGACCATAGCGTCGAAGCTGATCGTGGTCACCCGTGACGCCGACGCCCTCAATTTTTGCCCAATAATGTCCCTCAGCCACTGAGTGTGTTGGAGACTCGAGCACAACGAGGCAAGCTAACCGAGCGGTTGAAACGTACGTTGAGCCCTTGGATGTTAAACTTTCTGTGCCTAGCGACGCTGATCCATTAGTGCCCCCAATGTGGCTCGACTAAAAGTTAATAGGGATTGATTTAATGGCTAAGGCGGTCGCCATCTTGGGCACATTTTTTGCTAGTCTGACTCTGGCCTCGACGAACGCTCAAACGACCGCGGGGACGTTCTCTTGGATGACCGCAGCAGGTTCCCAAGTTGCCTCGATCTCGTCGACGCCCAGCCACTTAGGTTGCATGTCCCATGACTTCGTCGATTGGTTAAAGCAGCAGTCTCTGGTCTCTCCAGCCAAGTGACCCCCTTCAACGTACGCATATGTAGTCCAAGAGGTGCTGTGTAACACCCGCATTTGCGGCCGCATAACCTTTCACGAGGTTTGCGTGGTGCGTGGACAGTGTCCCATCACGAAGATCTTCAACGACGAATACCCAGTCAGACAGCAATTGAATGATTCGACACAGGCCTATCCACGTGATTTTAAGCATTCTCAGCGTTGGCACCACCGACACGGCCCACAAGCACACAGTCACCCATTGAGACATAAATTTACCGCACACCCTTCTTCGCGTTTTGTCTGCCACACTCCTTTTTGAGCTTGCCAGCGGTCACCACTGCGACGGCTTGGTGGAGCTAGTTTCTGGCATCCACGAGCTCGGCCCAAATATCCTTGCGCCATCTGTCGAGTTACGCCAGAGCGATATCTTGATTCGTTTTCTTTGATGAACGCGCATTTATAACATAGGAAGCAGGGTGCGTCTTCGCGGTAATTAGTGCTAGACCCCGTGGCGCGAAATCGGTGCATGGTTCGCGCTGAATTACTGGAAAGAGCTTTTTGACCTCGGAGGGGGCTAGCTTGAGCTCCACCAGCATATGTCGGCATTTCTCGCGAATCAATCGCATCATGACTTCAACTGTTCCAATACTCCACGGTCAACGAGACAGGGAGAAGTGGTGATGCGCTGCGCCATAGCAACGCTGATACACTGGCCGAGCTGGCAGCATGGCGACTCGCAACCAGTCG
>JNBR01002836.1:0-10392 GCA_002081595.1 Achlya hypogyna
TGTCGAATACCGTAACTCGAGCTGAGAGTTGCAAGGTAAAATAGACTAGAAAAAGTATCCGCTATGACCTGGCTGGGACTGCTCTTGTGTTGCCAATTCTAGGTGTTGCCCAATGGTGTGGGCAACTTGGACAGCCGTAGGACGGTGGGCAGGCGACCACTTGATGCAATCTAGTGCCAGCGAGCGGACCCACGGTGGGCACCCTTCGACGGGAATCACGGGCTGAGCCTGGCCTTGAGTCACGCGACTGATGATGGCCGTGTCGGCCAATGGCGCCCCTATATGTTGCACGATGAGTAAAGTGATTTCTTGCAGGAGCTCGTACCTTTTTCATTGAGCAGGTTGCCGTACGGGATCTCATGTGTCGCAAGTTCCGAAATGACAACGCCAAACGAATAGATATCCACAGCAGTCGAATAGGTGCTATCTTGGAGTACCTCGGGTGCCTAATAGCTCGGTAAGATATATCCGCAAATGCTAGAGTATACCATCCACCGATACGTGCCGACACCGACCGTCATGGTAGCCGTTGTGACGTCGCGCGATGTGCCGAAGTCGGTGAGCTTTGTACCCTATCCCTAAGCGGTTAAGCTAATGCGACTGGGAGCAACGCCACCTTTGCCGAGTCGAGGAGCACATTACGGGACTTTAAGTCCCGGTGGATGATGTCAAGCGAGTGCAAGTACACGAGGCCTTCCGCAATGGCCAGCATGCACTCGAATTTCGCAGCCCACGGAAAAGTTTCGGGCGACGTTGTATCCAGGACGTTCTTCAGATCGCCTCGATCCATCCACTCGAGCACCATTTGCAGCTCGGAGGGAATGCGCCAACTTGCGCCAAGTGTGCGCACAATGTACGGGCTCTCAAGCCTATATCACGTTTGAGCCTACGATAATGTGCAACTTGTCGAACGTACTGCGCAGACAACTTGATTTCACCCATGAGCAAGGCAATGTCCGTTCGCGACGCCCTCGTCGGCGCCAAAGATTTGATAGCAACGCTTTCGCCTGCGCTTGGCGCGTCAAAAATCGTTGCATGGGATGTCCAGCATACCTCGGTAGGTGCCGTACCACACCTGCCCATACGCACCTTCGGCCACAAACTGCTGGCGCACAAGAGCGAGATCGTCCAAACGAAGCAGTGCCAAATCCTAGCTCGAGGCTGAAGTCCTGTAAAAACGTCCGACCCACCTCCAAATCGAGAGCTTGAGCCTTGGGGTCTGATGAGCTATTCGCACGTGTCGATCGGTAGGCGTCGTGGTTACTAGGTAGCGTGTGTTGTGCCCGCACTTTTATAGATATTGATGTACTCTGCCGAATGCCGTCGTCGGTATCTTCTTGCAAGGACGACAAAAGCAATAAGGACGACAATACCACCGATGATGGCACCAATAATCAGCGCTGTATAGTTGTTTGTCGATAGGCCAGACACTGATGCTGGCACAGGCTTTGGTAGTCCGTCGGTGCTCGGGGTAGTGTTGGTCAGTGCCCCCGGAGCTCGCGGCCAGTCTATGCACGCAAGCATGTCAGTGGCAAAATTGTTTTGGCTTTGAACCTGCAGCGACACAGACGTTGTTGCCATGAAGGGACATAACATTGTTCGGGGTCGCACACGACTTTGTGACGTCGGTACTGCCGATTGTGAAAGTTGCAGCTTTCTGTAAATTGGCATACGTCGTTGCATTGACGTAGAATGTTGTAAGACTTGCCGAGCCAAGCGAGCTAAGCGGTGAATGAGGCCCCGAGGTCCACCACGTCGAATACAAGACGTGAATGTCGGAGCTCACGGCGATGTTGACGATGGTCTTGAGCGGATTCCCATCGAATTTGCTACAAGTATCATGAATACGTTCGCCACGACAGACATTCGGCTCGTACATCACGGTGGCCGATTTGAAGCTCATGCCATTAATGCTCATGAGAGCGTTCCTTGAGGCGTCACTAGTGAGCATATATCTATAAAAGCAGAGGACCTAACGTACAACGTGTCGAGTTGATCATACGGCAGCTCGGACGGCAATGACGCGAGGCCACAGTCGACGACGCTCCTAGAAGTTGCTTGAAGTGTACATTCGTATAACGCCTTACAAGGCTGTCAACGAAGCTGGAAATTTGGCGGACGTGACATCGATATTGACGTTGCCGATGAAATGTCTAGAATTGCCCAAAAGTCGAATTGTGCGAACTGAGTTGACGTACAGTTCACGGGCATTGCTGTTTGAGAGATCGCCCACAGTCCGCAGCTCAGTTCGCTCAAACGTTCTACAGACCACATGAGTTGCTGAGGTTCCACATCCGGCGTCGAAGGTACATAATGAGTTGATCGATGGCAGGAAGATTTGCAATGTGCTCGGCAGGTTCTAATTCGCCTCGTTTGATCCAGCTGACAGGCATAGGCAACTACGTACGAGTCAAGGTCAGGCTTGGTGTGCTCGAGGAAATTCCACTCGATTGGGTATCAGCCAATGCATACCCCTTGGTTTGCTATATTTTGCTAAGCCAAAGCGTCGTACACGGCAACGCACCGTGCAGTTGTGGTCTACGATGCAGTATATGTACTTAGGCGATTCACACTGAGTCGTGTAAGTTGACGCATGAGCCTTGTACGGACAGTCGGCATGGGCTATGGTAGAAAGAGCCATTGCAAGTAAAGTGCTCTCCAGCAGCCGGCGACTCGACGGGATTGCACATCGCATTGATGTGACGAAAGGAAAGTTCAAACTGCGGGTGGTTGTAGAAGAACAGCGTGTGACCAGTGACCGCTATCGCGAAAGCGATGACGCTTGGCTGGCATTTCGATGCCATGATAAAAAAAAGGCGCACGATGGAGTTGACCATCGAAGTTATTTTCCAAAACTATTTACTTGATGCACATTGCAAATCTAGGCAAAAGCGGATTTGATGTCATTTTACTTATTTTGACTTGATTTATATAGTAAGCCAAAATTGTTATGAAGATGCCAAAATCGAACGGCGGCCGATAAGGCAGCACTATTGAGCCTCCAGTATTGCGCTAGCCATCGGAACTTTTGATTATGTGCCTTGTATGTACAAGCACAACAGCAATTTGTAGTTGAGTTTGAACAACCATTAGCCAAATATGGAACCCATTGAATGTGGCGCGAAAAAAGGCCAAAAGCGTTATTGATTGTTCCAAATATGATTGACGCTTTATCAACACATTGGACGCGCATTATTTCGAATGATGTACGCATGTAGTCTTGAAATCATGGTTCAACATTCATCCAGCAAGTCTAGCCATCTTAGTCTAATAGGGGATTGAACAGTGTTTAATAACTTGGTTTCAGTGAACACTAACAAGTAAGGTGGTCCACAGCATTCATGACAAAGTCGACCCAAGGGCGTTATCCCAACTGCGATGCGTCTTTCTGAATGGCACCTGGACAAATTAAATGATGACGTGTCCTCGTCATTGACAACCCAACCACTTACTATCACTTGGAAACTTTCGGCAAACGCGCAAAATCAGTTCTTCGAATATCTCAGCACTATTGGGCATGGATGTTGGTCTTGCGTGCAGAAATGCCATCAATTTTCCACGAAACGTAAAGCGAGTGCAGCCAATCCCAAAGCCATTCTAAACCGAAATACCAAATGAAAAACAATGCTTTGGTTTGGATTTCTGTCGCAACCCCACCACCAAAATTATTTTTCGCGGAGCGCTTGCAGGGAGACGCGCACTAGCGCTCCCCAGCAAATGATTCAAATCAAGGTTCATTTTGTTGTTAAAATTCTTGCTGTCATGACTAATGCCCACGATTGGATCGGTGGTGATCCATTTGTAAACCCTGCGCCGTTCTCGTGCATCTTGAAGATGGGTCGTCAGACGCTTGTCGGCTTGCACTCTTCCATTGTGAATAGATGCATGCCTCCATTTTTGTATGTAGGCAGACATGTCATTGGTGTTCAAATTTAGTTCTGCTCCAGGACCAAATTCGAAGCCAAATGGGAAGTCGAATTTGGTTATCAGGATCCATAATTCCAGTTGAAATCAAATTTGTCCTATTACCGGTCGTGGGGCGATGAAACTTTTTTCAAAACCAAAATTTAGTTTCGAATTGGCGACAGTCCAAGCAATGTGCATCGAGCAGAGTGTTAATGGTCTTGATATTATCTTGTCGTAGCTTTTTCGACAACCCACTCACCAAAGTCGTCAACATTACAGTCGCCCCCAATATTCTTTCCTTGTAAAACGCTGGCTCATGCGAAGTCTCATCGCACATTAGTTCTCTCGGAAATGCCAACCTCACGACGTTTACCATAAGCCAAGAGACGTATGCACGCCTTGTCGGAGCACGCGACGCTTATTGTCGGCAGCATCAACGTCGCAGACACGTGCCTTTTGCCCAACAAGCCCGCACTACTTCACAATTATACCGTCTGCGTCATGTTGGGTTCGCGGACATGGCCGCCCAAAAGCTGTGCTCATAGCGGCTGCTGTAGATCCGGAAACACCAGGCCCACCAAACGCAACGATCGAAGCCTTAACGGCTATTGCGCCGCCGCCTTTGCCGTCGAGTGTCGTGCCGACATCTACCGAGGCCAATCGAGAATCCAGAAGCTCCCCAAGAGCGCCCGTGCTTGTAAGCATCGTCGGCGATATCTGCCTCGTCCTCGTTCCCGTCGTGCTTTGCATCGTGCGCCGGCAGAAAACGAAGAGAAACTCCACAGCGTATGCTACGCCAACTTTTGACTGGCTCAGACGTCACTAGAATTGACGAGTACCGCGCCGCTCCGTCTACGACGGGTTCTTCTGGGCCCAGCAACGAAGACCGGCTCGACCTCACCGTAGGTCACCTTGTTGGGTAGCGCGGCGCACATTGTTGCCGTAGGACTTGGCGTTGCTGCGTCTCGACGATTTGGAGCTCGTGCAAGGCACCTTCCTTGGCCAAGGCTCGTACGGTCAAGTAAGGCTCGGTAGCTACCGAGGTGAAACCCTTCCGTGCGTCCCAGAACTCACATTACCGCTAGACCATGCGGTCGTCATCAAGTGCTTGCTACCTGGCCCGACATCGACTAAGGATCTTGTTCACCTTGCCAACGAGATCAAGCTGTCGGCTCGGTACGTCTACGGTTAGGAGTTCATCTAACGCTGCGCTAGCATGGACTGTCCGTATGTCGTGCGGACGCTCGGAGCGAGCTGGCGCATCCCATCTGAGCTGCAGATGGTGCTCGAGTGGATGGACCGCGGCGACCTCAAACACGTCCTCGACACGACCACGCCCAATACTTTTTCTTGGGAAGAGAAGACGGACTGCATGCTGGCGATGGTCGAGGTTCTCGTGTACTTGCACTCGCTCGACATTATCCACCGCGACCTCAAGTCTCGCAACGTCCTACTGGACTCGAAAAAGGTACCTTACCAACCCGTGGAATGGTCGTAAGCTCGTAGGGCTAGGGTACAAAACTAACGGACTTTGGTGTGTCGCGCGTCGTGACCATTGAGACTATGACCATCGGCGTTGGTACTTACCGCTGGATGGTATGAAGCTCCTCCAGCAGGGCCACCGACGCGAGTGTGACTAGGCGCCGGAAATCCTTCAGGACTGCTACTACAGTACGGCTGCTGACGTGTACTCGTTCGGAGTCATCCTCACGGAGCTGGCGACGCACTTGCTGCCGTACCACGATCTTCGCAACGACAAGGGTACGTTGGCTCTGATGTTGCAACGTTCTGAAGTCGATGGTGCAGGCATGCCGCTCACCGACACGGCCATCATCAGTCGTGTCGTGCAAGGTAAAGCGCAGCCGACCATTCCGCCCGCGTCGTGCCCGCCGTGGGTCCGCGAGCTGGCGTTGGCGTGCTTGGCATTGGCGCCCGAGGCGCGGCCCACAGCCGTGCGCATCGCGTATACCATCTCCAAGCAGCTGCACATGCCGTGTGGACGTGCCGGCTCGCTGTCGGCCCCTCGCCGCTTTATCCAACTAAAAGTTTTTCTTAGATAACCTTAGAATCACTCGGGACGGTAAGACCGAGCTGAGCACCGCAACACCCCGCATGCCGATATGTTGGCGGGCGGCAATCGCAATGTGCTATACGCAGGCGAGCACTGGCACATATGTCGTACACAACATACTAGCGGCGCGTACCTACGATGAGTGCATTTGCCTGTCGATGGTTAGGGGCAACGCTCAGGCACCAGTGGTGCTTGACTAATTGGGATCGGGTTCCGCATCGCTATAGTGCCGAATGCCGATTGCAATAGACGATCTATGAAGGATCTTAAATGGCAATCACTTGGCAGTTTACCAACCATCAAAACCTCAAAATCTATCGGCCATTTGGTGACACATGAGCATGAATGGAGCCGATTGGAAAAATGGCTCGAACGCAATATCCGCGCCTTTCGCACCACATCAAAGTTAGAGGTGGCGCCATCACTGGCCATAAAAGCCGCCGGTATGGCCCGCCTACACCTCCGGCAACTTCTCCGTCGCACTGACGACGTGACACTGCGTCAAGCACTCGAACACTTGCGCCATGACCCCTGGTGCGCACAATTCCTTGCTCCTCGCTATCCTGTCAACACCCTCACCAGCCACCTGAGACGTTCAAGTCGAACACGCCACCGGTCAGTGAGCGCCACAGCACGGAAAGTCCACCGCCCGATTAAATATAATTTGCTCATGCCAGCTATGCAAAATGACAAGCAAGCAGAAATGGAGTTTTACTCCGGCAGAATGTTGGACAGCGACAGCTGCTTTACTGATGCTCGTTGGTGTTAGCCGCTTGCCGGGCCCGCTCGACTTTCTCAACGAGCAGCCGCAGCTTCTCGTCGTCGTTGGGCATTTCGTTATCACACGCACTGCATTTGGTGATTGTGATGTCGTTGGCCGAGCCACAGACGCGGCATAGCTGGGCGGTTTCTATTTGAGTGCCCATTTCCTTGGCCACGGCGACGCGCTCCAATAGGCGCTGGAGCTTCATGGTGGCTGACTGCGGCAATGGAACGACGCAGTGTGGACACTTGTCATTTGCCATGGAATGCGATATCTTGCACATGGAACACGCCATCTCTGTGCTAAGAGCAGACGCTTCGAGGCGGCGTTGGTGGTTGAGTCGTTTGATAATCTCCAAGGCACTCGGCCGCTGTGCTGGGTCGAACGACATGCAGTCGGTCGCAAGCTCGCGCAACCATTTTGGAGACGTGTCCCCAACGTCGGGGTGTAGCTTTCCCTCGCGCACCTGAAACACAATATCCAAGTGCTGCATGGCCAAATCTTGGAAGGGCATCTTCAGCGTGCCGAGCTCCGTGAGGATGACGCCAAACGAGTAGATGTCGGCGGCGTAGTCGTAGCTGCCTTCATCTTGCAACACTTCGGGGGCCGTCCACAACACCGTTCCTAAGCCCATCGTCATGTGGCTTGCGTACGTCCGTGCAAGGCCGAGGTCGGCCACCTTGATGTAGTTGGTCGACGACAGCAGCACATTGTAGCTCTTGAGATCGCGGTGCAGTACCTTGTTGTGGTGCAAATCCGCGAGCGCGTTGGCGACAACCCACGCAACCTCCAACGCCGAATACTCGACGGCAACAGCAATTCCTTTGCGCTTCTTGTCCAGGTACTCGCGCAAGTTGCCGCCGTCCATGTACTCGAGCACGAGCAGGAGATGTGGCGTGTTCAGACCCGAAAAGGCAACGAGGTGCAATAGGTACGGGGACTTGCAGCTACGAATTAGCCATGAGTTCATTGATCGACGGACTAGAATCCAACAGTTGCATAGCAAGCAGTTCTTTACCAAGAGCGTCAACGCTGAGCGGGTCAAGGGCAGTCTTAACAGCGACCGGTTGGTTCTCGAAGACACCCTTGTATACAAGACTAAAGCCGCCGCTTCCCAGCATCTCTGTGTAAGCCACATCAATGTCGGTGGCCTCTACCTGCTCTGTTCGTGAGTGTTTGTAACAGGCTAGAGATACTTACGTTACGACACAGCTCTGTCTGCACCGCGTAGAGTTTGTTGGCAAAGCAACGGTGGCCATGCTTGATGGCGACAATGAGCGATGTGTCGCCTTGCTACATATCGTTCAAGCATGGATCGGACGGACGCTGGAACCTCGTTTCGGGCAGCGGTATCGACACTCTTGGCCCGAAGGAGCGCGTCCAATAGCTCAAGATCGTTGAAGCGAGCTGCCCTTTGCAGGAGCATCTCGCCAGCCTATAGGACCGTCAGCTGTTCGTCACATGCGCACACATTACAGTTTTGAACGCGTTGGGATCAGCGCCCTGTGCAAGAAGCTCTTTGGCACGAACCACGTCCCCAGCGGTCACTGCCTCCAGGAGGGGGCGAGCGGCCATGATGCCCATGATGGCATTGCTGCTGTTAGCGATAGCTATGTCCCGCGGCGTCTGACCCATCTAGGGAAGAGTCAAAGCCCGCTCGCTGCGCACATGTCGTGCCGTATTAGGCTTCTCAAACGAGGCGCCGGCTGCCACGAGCTTGCGCACGATAGCCTTGTGGCCTTGACTCGTTGCTTTGTGCAACGCTGTGTCGCCGTGCTATACTCATTACACTATAAGACCAGCAAACTCTCAGCACTGTACACTGTCGGCGAGGTTGAAGTCGGCGCCAGCTTCAAGGAGAAGCGCCACGGCACCATCGCAGCCATGCCAAGCTGCAAGTGTCAGCGGTGTCGGGCCGCTCTAAGTGCGGTGTGATGTGTAGTGCATATAGGACCAGATAACCTGTATTTGACGGTCGATGACGGCACCAGCGTCGAGCAGTAGCTTCACTATTTCGACAGAAACCTACAATAAAGATCGTAAGCATCGGCAGCTCGGCGGATGGACAAAGGGCGCCACCACGGATGGCCGGCACGTGTGTCCCTCGAGCTTCCAACCTCGTCGAAACGTTTAAGATTGCGGCTGGGTGGGGTAGGCTTCATGCTTACAGCGATGTGCAGTAGGGTTTGGCCGCCCTAGTGCTAGGTCGCATTTGGTCCTTCGGCATGCAGTACCATGACGAGGACATTGGGGCTGACGCCTTGTTCAAGAAGCTCGCGAACGAGGGTCTCGTCACCATTGTTCACAGCTTCGACGAGTCGTAGCGCCGCGTCAAAGGCATCGACCGTCGTTGTGTGACCTTTGTTGTACGCATTAGCCTGTGGCGTGTATCCAGTCTATTTGAATGTTGGAACTGTTGCAAGTCCTCGACTCACGTTATTCTCTTTGTGGAAGTCGGCACCGGCAGCCATCAGTGCATTGACGACAGGTAAATGGCCGTGATAGGCGGCTGCGTTGATTGGCGTCCATCCAACCTAGCGCAGCGTTATCACAAGGAATGAATGGAGTACTCTCAGTCGCTGTACCACATCAGTTTTGTTGAAATCAGCACCAGCCTCAATAAGTGCTTGCACGACAGCCAGATGTCCTCCTGTAGCGGCCGCCATGATCGACGTCCATCCTTTCTGCAACAACGCATGATGTTGGGTATTCTCGGTCACGGTACCAGATTATCCTTGTTGAAATCGGCCCCAGCGGCAATCAGTGCTTTCACCACCGCAAGATGCCCATTCGTAGCAGCCACCGTAATCGGCGTCCAGCCATTCTATGCCAAGTTATGATAAACCGTTCGAGTCACACAAGTGGGTACTTTGGCTGGCTGATTGATGTCGGCGCCGCTGGCGATAAGTCGCTGCACGACCTCGGTGTCGCCTTCTTCGCTCGCAGTGTAAAGCGGTGTGACCACCACCTGCGCCATATCAGTTGCCTGCGCCTTATTCACGCATACCTCGTCGTCATTGAGGACGTTGCCTCCACTAGGACGACGGTAAGCGCGCATGTTCTGACGAAAATGCAATGTCAGCTGGTCTGACGAAGTTTTTCACGGGATTATTCACGCGGAAGTGATATAATTTTTCATTCTCATGTGTCTTTTGTGTGATTTTTCACGTGGAAAATACAGCGTAGTTGCACGGAAAATGTGTCCCTTGACGGGGCCTGCTGAGACCCAAACCCGAAAAAGAAGGCCGCTACTCCTAAGACAATTGCGTAGTGATATTGGGCCTGCTATCCGCTAGTAGAGGCGATCAACGAGTTGGAGCGACGAGGAAGTGGAGCCTGTGGCCACCAAGACTCCCATCAAGCCTCAAACATGCAGATGTATAAACTTGCAAACCCATCATGGTGACCGACATGCAAGCCTTGTGAGGCTTTGGACTTGTCTGCATCTTCCAACGCGCAGTGTACTGCGCCGCAGTTGGCCATGATGGGAATTTACATGCCTCAGACGTGGTGAAACTATCTGAGAGCAGTGTGTGATGTCTCCCCCGCGGCTCTGCACGGAGGTCGGGCTCACGGCAGCGACGGCTAGGCGTGAGAGAGGATGAAAAACTGATGGATTAGTGGGGGGGTCGTTAGAAGATCGCTATGTAAC
>JNBR01002837.1:0-53368 GCA_002081595.1 Achlya hypogyna
CGGACGTGTGGTGGCCAAACGATAAAATTGACGTCCTTTGGACAAAAGGCTGACGCTACTTTGCGCACAGAGCAAAAGACGGAAGTGGCGACTTGGTTATGATTCCGACTAGTGCGCTAAAAAATGCATTGCCGCGGGTTGAGCAAGTCGATGCACTTGACCTTGATTCCATTCTCATTGTGGGTGGTGACAGCTTTGGGTTCAATGAGATTGATCATGGAGCTAAAAGGACCCAAGGTACATGCGAAGTTGACAAAGGCGCTAGGAAGCACCACTCGACTATGTTTTGTAAAGTTAACCCATCAACAGCGAAACACATTCGCTTCTGACCAACCTGAGCGCACTTGTGCGCTGCGCTCTTCGGCTGGCTTGTGGTGGCACTCCAGGCCACGGCTTGCTGCGTCGAATCATCGGTGGTGACTGCAACGACTGTAGCGCATCGTTTGCTCGCAAGCCGACGTGCGTTCCAATACTCACGCGACCGCCTCGTGCATAAGCAGTTGCACAATCTTGCTTGCATAGTTGTTGCGATGTCACATGCGCAGACGTCAGAAGCCAACTTGAGCTACCACTCGCTCGTCCACCTAACTGACCTGACGGCGGTGGCCCTGCTATTGCTGTACCGGCTCGCCGGGACTTTTGGCAAGACCACGACGCCGCCAAGGTTGGTGTGCAGTACCGCACGAGGCATGCATAAATGCAACTCATTCTAGTATGACCGCAGCACATGACTCAAGTACTTTGGGCAAAGGTCGCATCTGTTCCAATCGAGGGAGCCTATGGGATGTCTATCAATCCCAGGGAGCAAACGCAAAGGGTTAACGTCGGCTCACGTGCATCGCAACTAGAATGCCTTGCGATCAAGGACGGTGGCATCGACCTGATCAGCTCGCAGTCGGAAGTGCAGCAGGGTGCAGGAAGCTGCTCCAATTTTTATGACACTTTTGACAATTGGGACAAAAATTATGACCTTGCACTAGTGTTAACTGTCAGGTGAAGTACGTTTTTCGACTGCAGCATCGGCGATGCACGGCGCGCTTAGCCTCGAACCGACGGAACTTTTGATCGGAGCCTGAGGGCCCTTTCGTGTTCGTAAGCGGCGCCCTCTCTGTCCTGCACCTTAGAGCACCCCCCCAGCCATTCGACCAACAAAGTTGCGTGTGTCCAGCCTCGAGACGAAATTCAAGATTGACGTTTAATAATTCCTGGAATTTCAACCAATGGCATCGCGGCGAGTTCGGCAAGTCTGTCACTGGCTGCGAGCGAGCACATTCTTGATTGCTCATGGCGCCGTCGCTTGCTAAGAAGCTGGAGCTGCTCCGCGGCGAGGCCGCGGACCTCGCCGAATACATGTCGGACGATGAGGGTGAGACCTTCGACCCCTCTACGCTGAAGGAGGAGGAGGCGGCCTTCTGCAACGACTTCTCCACGTGCGTGGTCATTGACAAGGCCCCGATTGTCACCAAGGCCAAGTACGACAAGCTTCTGGCCATGTTCAACCGCCTCATTGCCCAGATCGGCCCCGTCGTCGCCATTGACATGCCGTACCTGCCCGCCAAGGCTGGCGCCGAGCCAGAGACCGCGGGCTGCCTCTTCCTCGAGTTCGAGTCGGAGGCCGACGCCAAGAAGGCCGTCACGACGCTGCATAACTTTGCGCTTGACAAGCGCCACACGCTGCAGGTGTGCCTCTACTCGGAGATGCAGAAGTACGCCAACGTGCCCGACACATACGTGCCGCCGACGAAGCCCGCCTTCGAGGCCCGCCCGAACCTCAGCACGTGGCTCGCCGACCCGTCGGGCCGCGACATGTTCGTGCTCCGCTACGGCACGGAAACCGAGCTCTACTGGAGTGACCAGGGCCGCCCGACGCTCGAGTACGCCGGCGAGCGTGAGAAGTCTTCGGGGAAGCAATGGTGCTCCCAGTATGTCAAGTGGAGCCCCAGTGGCACGTACCTCACGACCTTCCACCCGCAGGGCATCGCGCTGTGGGGCGGTGAGTCGTGGGACAAGGTGGCCCGCTTTGCGCACAAGCACGTCAACACGGCCGTGTTTTCGCCGCAGGAGAACTACCTCATCACGGCCAACGGCGTCGAGGGTGAGAACTCGATCATGGTGTGGGACATCCGCTCGGGCAAGTTGCTCCGTTCGTTCGCGATGGGCGGCAACCCGAACGTGCTCGACACACCCTTCAAGTGGAGCGCCGACGACCGCTTCGTGGCCCGCCGCAACAAGGACGCCATCACGATCTACGAGTTGCCGTCGATGAAGCTGCTCGACAAGAAGTCGCTCAAGGCGGACGGCGTCGAGGACTTTTTCTGGTGCCCCACGGGCAAGAGCCAGCTCGCGTACTGGGCCCCGGAGGCGGGAAACACCCCCGCGCGTGTGTCGCTCGTGGAGCTGCCGTCGCGCCGTGAGATCCGCCAAAAGAACCTCTTTAACGTCAGCGAATGCTCGTTGCTGTGGCACCCGAGCGGCCAGTTCCTCAGCGTCAAGGTGACGCGCCACTCCAAGTCGAAGAAGACGCTCTTCACCAACTTTGAGATCTTCCGCACGGCCGAGTCGCTCGTGCCCGTCGAGATGCTTGAGATCAAGGAGACCATTCGCGCCTTCGCCTGGGAGCCCAAGGGCTCCCGCTTTGCCGTGATCCACGGCGAGACGTCGGCGCGTTTGTCGGTGTCGTTCTACGACTGCAACGGCGGCAAGAAGAACAACGAGGTGACGCTGCTGTACACGCTCACGGAGAAGACGTGCAACGCGCTGTTCTGGTCGCCGTACGGCAACAACATCGTGCTGGCGGGCCTCGGCGAAATGAACGGCATCATGGAGTTCTGGGACGTCGATGAGAAGCAGAGCCTGTCGGTGCAGGAACACTTCAAGTTCACGCACCTCGAGTGGGACCCGAGCGGCCGCGTGGTGGCGACGTCGGTGTGCCAGCCCATCAACGTACGTCGCCGGGGATTCGGTGCTAGGGCTCATGCGTTGCGTAGAACTTTAACGCAAAGTACACGATGGACAACGGCTATAACCTGTGGACGTTCCAGGGCAAGTTGCTCGAGGAGAAGCGCAAGGACCTCTTCCACCAGTTCATCTGGCGCCCGCGCCCCAAGAGCCTGCTCTCGGACGCCGAGTACAAGCACGTGCTCAAGAACCTCGACAAGTACCGCAAGAAGTTCAACGAGCTCGACAAGCAGCGCGAGAAGGAGCGCCTTGCCGCCGAAGCTGCCGCCAAGCAGGCCCTCGTCGACTCGTTCCGTGCACGCCTCGCGAGCCGCAAGGCCGCCGCGGCCGCCCGCCGCGCCGCCTACGTGGCGCTTGTCGACGGCTACGACTCGCAGGACGACGCCGAGTTCATTGTCGAGAGCGCCACGCGCGACGAAGTCATCTCGCAGACCGAGGAAGTCGTTCGTAAGTAAACCAAGGCATTGCGCGCCGCCTATTTTATTCATTTCTCCACCGCCGGCGTGTGTCTTGTCGCGCGTGAAGCCCACGCCGTTGGGTTGGAGCTAGTTGAAGCGGGGTTGATAGACCAACGTTTCCATCAAGTCGCGCTGGAGTACGATGTAGCTGCCGGTGGTCGGTTTGGCCACGTCGTTCTGGAAGTCTACAACGAACGGGAAAGGAGCTTCGCGTCACTGTTGCCGTGGCAGTTGGTGGAAAATGGACGCCCAGTGCCGCAGATACGTGCCATGGATGCAAACAAGAATCTCAGTGTTCGTCGAAGTCGGCAACAGCCCGAATCAAGGGGCTCGAAGACGCCACTGCGTTGGGTCAGCAGCCTCCTTCTCAAGCGAGAGGCGTTGCTTCGAACTAAAGGCCACGACACGCTCCACGTCAGCGAGCCAAAACTTGGCGAACTCGTGCATTGCCAAAAGTGGCGGCCAGCGGAACAGTGCCATCCGGGCTTGTGGGCAGCAGCCTCTTCTCAGCGCCATGCCGCACCATACATGAGGCGCTGCTGAAGCGGATGTCGTCTTTAGATCAACGGGCCGCCTACACCCCAACCTTCGCGCCGACAGCCCACCTTGGCAGCGCATGCTAGCTAAAGCGTCCAGGGCATGCAAGCGTTGTTTCTAAGGACGCTTAGTAGTGCTGTGGGCGCCGTTGGAAGGGAAGCAGAAATGCAAGAGACAAAATGCATTTAACTTTATATACACAAGATGCACGAGAGACGGCCGAGCGTCTGATGGCGAGTCGCCGTCTATCTCTTGAGGTGGCTGACGTACTTGAAGGTGAGGTAGATGGCCACTTGGAGAATGACCCACATGCACGCAAGGACAAGCACGTAGTACCAGCGCTCGTCCGGGTTGAATTCGAAGTTCTTCTGCACGTAGTCCTTGACCGTGATGTTCATGCTGTTGCCCTCCGGGTCGAGAACCATGTTGCACGCGTTACCCACGCCATCGTCACAAATGCCGAGCTGCGACACCGCAAGGGCACGAAGCGAGTAGGACGACGGCACGATGTACGTGATCCACTTGTACCAGCTCTTCATACCGGGGTACGGCAGGAGAAAGCCCGAGAAGAGGTTAAAGACGCACGAAATGGCACCGACGGCCACGTTGGCGACCTTGGTGTTGGGGCAGAGCGCACACATCCACTGGCCCACGAAGGTGCACACCGAGGTGTAGAGGAAAAACGTGAGCAGGAAGAAGAAGAAGTACGACGAGTCCCAGCCGACCATGAAGAACTCGAGCACGACGAACGACGTGACGGCGACGACCAGGTACGGCACCTCAGAGAAGAAGAGCGACAGCGAGTACGGGAGAGGGCCGTAGTAGTTGGACATGCGTTCACGGTAGAAGACAGCGCGCTCAGAGCACGTGATGTCGAGCACCGTCATGAGGTGGATGATGCCAATAAAATCCATCGAGTTGTAAATGAGACCGACGTGCGACTTGATCTGAGCCTCCTTGACGCGTTGAAGCTGCCAGAAGGTCGTACCAAACACGATGGCGAACCACGGGAACGATGCGAGACGGACAAAGTTGTACGAGGGCGAGCGCCAGTAGGTCTGCATCGCCTTCCATACGCACTCCTTGAACTGGTTGCGGAAGCTCGTGGCCATCGGCGTGTAGTTGACTGTCGAGAAGGCAACAAAGTCAGAAGAGGGCTGGCACAGGCGCTGAGTCTCAGCATAGTTGCGGGCACCGAGCTCACTCTTGGCGTACTCGACCGAGTAATCCTTTGTGTCGCGGCCGATACCGGCGCCAATAACTTCAAGCATGTACGTGGCAGGGTTGTACTGGGGGCGAATCTCTTCAGTGCCAGGGATCGATGCGAAGTACTCGAGCATCTTGGCCGAGTCGCGGCCAAGCTCGCCGAAGTAGGCCGTGAAGCCACCGCGCTGGAGCAAGAGCAGAGCATCGAACAGCTCGAAGATCGTGATGGAGGGCTGGTGGATCGTGCAAAGAACCGTGCGGCCAGTGCGAGCAATCGACTGAACGCCCTTCATGACGATGGTAGCCGAGCGCGCATCTAGGCCCGAGGTCGGCTCATCGAGGAAGAGGATACTAGGGTTCGCCACGACCTCCACACCGATCGTGACGCGCTTCTTCTGCTCGACCGAAAGGTGGCCGACCTGCTCGTCAATGATGCCGTTGAGCTCAAGGAGGTCAAGCGTCTCCGTGACAAGCTTGCGCTTCTCCTCGTACGTGACATCCTCAGGAAGACGGAGGTTGGCCGAGAACCAAAGGGCCTCACCAATCGTCGCCATCTCGGAGTGGATATCCATCTGCTCGCAGTACGCCGTGATGCGCGAGAAGTTTGCTGGGTTCTTGGGTTCACCGTTGATGATGATGTCACCGACAATGCGACCACCCGTCTTGCGACCAGCAATGACATCCATGAGCGTCGTCTTGCCGGCACCGGTGGCCCCCATGAGGGCAGTCATCTTGCCGGGGGTGAAGTACGCCGACACGTTGTTAAGAAGTTGGCGCTCAACCTTGGTCGGGAGCGTCACAAAGTAGTCAAGGTTACGAATGCAGAGGTTCGCGGGGATGAAGGAGAGGCCGGTGTTCTTGATGACGTCCTTGGCCATGGTGCCACCAGGGGTGGTGACCTCAAGGTACACAGCGTCGTCGTCATCCTCACCAACCTTGGAGCCACCGGAGACGCCAAAGCGGCGTTCGTAACGGATGAAATGAAGCACGAGGGTGTTGAGACCGGTGAAGAGGAAGTAGTAGCAGATGAGGACAAGGATACCGAAGCCAATGTAGTCGCTGCCAAACTGCGTCATCTGCACACTCTTCAGCTGGGCTGCGCGGTTGGCAGTGGTGTAGTCGCCGTTAATGAATTCGTTAACAACGACCGAGCGCAGACCCCAGGCAAGCGGGTTGAACCAGAACATCCAGCGCCAGTAGGTAGGGATGAGGTCGGTGAGGATGATGTTACCAGAGAAAAGGAGGAAAAAGCACACAGAGAAGGCAGCAAGCGTCTGACCGATGGTAATCGACGGCGAAATCGAGCTGAGCATCGTCATGTATGCGCAAATGGCGTGCTGGAAGCACACACAGATGACAACAAAGGTAACGAAAGTGCCAGCGTTCGGCGACAGCCCGGACATGAAATAGAAAAAGGTCGTCATGAGCAGCGACACAGCAAGGTTCACAGGCATCTGCACAACCGACTCGGCGATCGTGTATGACAGCGTGCGGTAGAAGTTGCGGGAGCGCTGCTTGTAGAAGATCTCACGAAGCGCGTACGCGATGGTAATCTGCTGCCACGCCTGGCGCTGGAACACGGCGCACGAAAAGAAGAGCATGCGGAGATAGTACTTGGTGTCGGCCTTGTAGTAGATGGCACCCATGCAAAGACCAACGATGATGGCTTCGGCGAGCTTGCCCCAGAGAAGCGGCTTGTCACGAATCCACAGCGTCTTCTGGCGGCCAAGAAGGAGCTTGGTCGAGGCCCAGAAGCCGAGGGCAAAGGGCGACATTTCCTTGGTGCGAGCGATCGCGGTAACGGACTTCACCTTCTCAAAGTCGGCCGCGTCCTGCATAGCGGCGACGTTGAAGCCTTCCTTGATAGCCTTGTTCGTGGCCTGGTACATCTCCGACTCGAAGAAGACCTTGCTGTACTCGTGGGCGTGGATCGGAATCGCTCGGTGGCGATCTTCAGGAAGGAGGTACTTCTTGCCGCGACCAGACGTCACATCAATGAGGAAATCGGCAGGATCTGTGCGGAGCGGGCAGTAGAAACCGAGATTCTCAAAATAGGGGAGAATCGAAGTGCGGGGGCCGTGGTACACAAGGTGGCCTTCGTTCATCATGATGATGTCATCGAACAGCTCAACGACCTCGGGCGTAGGCTGAAGAAGAGCGATCACGACCGAGCCACCCAACGTCTTCGACCAAGTGCGCAACGACTGAACAATGTCGAACGTCGCGGCGGAGTCGAGACCGGTTGAGATTTCGTCGCAGAGGAAGACACTTTGGCCACCGACAAGCATTTCACCGACAGTCACACGCTTGCGTTCGCCACCCGAGCAGCCACGAAGGAGTGCATCGCCGACAACGGTGTCGGCACAGTTGGTGAGACCAAGAAGTTGCAAGATCATCTCCGTGCGGAGCTTGGCGACCTCGCGCATTTCCTCGGGCTGGTCCTCAGGGGACCCGTTAAGGCACATGTCGGCGAATTTGAAGGTCTCGCGGACAGTGAGGGTGGGGCAGTGGTTGTCACGCTGGTCGACGAGGCCGACGATCTTCATAGGGTCCACCTCATTGCTCTTGAGGCCAGAGAACGTGATTTCACCACCGACTTGGCACGTCTTGGTGTTTTTCAGCTTGCCCGCGAGGGCCTTGAGAAAGGTTGACTTGCCCGAGCCGGGGTTGGCAAGGATGAGAGTCATGGTACCGGGCTTGATGATACCGCTCATCGGGTGGAGCACCTTCTGTTCGTAGTAGCGCTTCTTGACCCACGGCGTGAGCATGCGCATGAAGTACGATCCGACAGTGCCCTGCTTCTCGGCAAGCGTCATCTCGCGCGCCTGTACCGTGTAGCTGAGGTTCTCGAAGCGGACCTCGGGCGTCGCAAGGTGCATGTTGACCTTCTTACTCAAGTGCTTGTACTTCTCGTAGAAGCGCTCAAGACCACCCTCAAGCATCGTGTCCACGCCATGTCCGGCATGGAGCGTCGAGTAGACACTCATGCGGTCCGAGGCCACCGTGCGGTACGGGTCCTGCACCGAGCGGAAGTGCAGCGAGTTGTAGACCTCGGGCATCTGCTCCGAGCCGTCGAGCAGCGGCTCCTTTCCGTCGTGCTTGGGAGTCGTCATCGGCGGCGGGCAAATTGGACAATGAATCATTCGAACTAAAATCTTGGAGATTTCCGACCATACAAACACCAAGAGTAGTTCTGGCGCCGCTCGTATTTTTTTCCTAACTCGACAACAATACAAAAACCAAGCTAATATAATGTTCCATTTTTCGGCTGCCAGTGCCTCTTGCTACGCCCGTTAGTATTTGGCCGTGCTTTTTTCCCGTTCACATACAAAGCACTAAATCTGAGGTTGAAAAAAGCGGATATTAATATTTTGTTGTTCCAGATTGGCGGCGGCCAATGAGCGGTGCCGGCCGGTTCTCGCCCAAACCTATGGACGGAGGGATACAAAAACGTTGAGCCCACCTATACTGTACTGGCCCCGGAGCTCTTCTGGATCTCCGCGGATACAAGTAATGGCAGACATCCAGACGGCAGCTTGGACCGCAGAAGCCAGAACGGGATTAAATTACCTTCTTTTTGTATGCTGAATCGATTGAATTAAGACCGGCGTAACACATGCATGTCGATCGGTCCAGTATACAAATCCCCAATCGAATCGCCATCTGCGACATGTTGTCGCATAGTTTTTTTGCTGGCAATAAGAGCGGAACATCACATTCAATAGAAGTGTCAAGTATCTGTGAATATTATTTCGTGTGTGTTTTTTTGTCATGTCGGAACTTGGGGGACGAAGGCCGGAATTTGAGGTGGCTTCAACTTTGTGCAGGTGGCGCCATGGCGGCGTATAACGTGGGGATCAACGCCGGAAAAGACGGGCTTCCCCGTCATGGATACCGGTACAGATCAGGGCCTCGCGATGCTTCCTTGGATATATCGCTGGCCATCGACAACCACGAAATAGTGTGGTTTAGTGGAAATGGATAGCACACCTATCTTTGAGCGCACATACTAGTAGCTAGCAGACACTGTTTACATGCATGTTGGACTAGTGGAGGGAGATGATCGCGAAGTGCATGACCTTCAATGATTGGGACAGCGCCAGTCTCTCGTCGGTTCAGCAGGCTACCCGACGACATGAAGCAATTTTTCAGCGCTTCATGGGGCGTCAAGTTTATGTCCAAGTTGCTTCCTCCAAGCGCGACACCTCCAGGAGGCCGTGTCAATATCCTCTCAGCACCGTGCCGTGGCGCAGTACTTTTGCGTTGGCCGATCACGCTCGTTGTACGTTTTCTGGTCCTACTCCTGCTAGGAGTACAGTGTACTGAACGGTGGACAGTGGTGAGGTAATCCACATTCCGGTCTTGAAGGCCGGAATGACTTACGCGACAAAAGGGTCGTGGGGAGCCCCACGGAGCTCTGCTAGGGTAGCTACATCCCGCCGCGGCTCAGATGCCCCACTTTTTGCAACCACCTTTCGGCTAGAGCCGCGTCGCTTCGAGTTGAGTTCGGCTACTTGGTTTGTTTGGGACACGGGCTGGATGGCGCTCAGCATCGTCGCGACATAGAAGACCCATGTTCAAGCTTTTATGCACGAACATGCCCCCACCGGCAACGCACGCCTGCAGCGACAAGCGTCCGAGCCTCCTCGACTTCTGGTGCTGGCTTCTCCTGCCAGCTCCTCGTCCAGGCCAGGGCACCCAACGGCGGCAGCCAAGTGCTACTTTCGGCCTGAAAACATGTATGTCAATGTGTACCGTGGCGATTGCACCCCTTCGTGCTCCTGAAGCACACCGAGCTCGTGGACCCTTCGCAGGTAGTACCTCTTGGAGCTTTCACAACCTGTGAGCTGCTAGAGGCATCTCGATGGTCCCTCATCGAAGGCTTGGTACCAAGCATTGAATCTTGAAACTCAACTGGTCCCAGCGCCCTCCATGCGTTGGTTTGACGCAGGGTTGACGCTAGTGCGGGGCTGCACAAAGTCATGGCGCCACCATACCGAAGGGCGTAGGTCGCCAGTTTGCTGGACGTTTGAGGGTCATCCGCTAGTAGTTACGTTCTCGCCTTCTATTGTGCATTCGAACACCCACACGCTGACGTTTCCCAGAGCCATTGATCCATCGATGCGTGTGTAAGTAAGGTTGCGTGGGTCTCCCCGCGGACTCAAGGAGGTGAAAAGTCCAAGCAGCCCTCAAACGTCATTTCTCGTCCGCCGCGACCTCTTGCAGGGCAAGACGTTTGCCCGTGGCTGCCACCACAGGAGAATTGGGTGGCTCTCCACTCCCGAGAGCAGTGCACCACGACTGACGACCGCCGGCATGGCCATCTCCACCGCCATTACATGCACACGAGCGACAGCCAAGCCCACTTCCAATGGAAACCACGAAGATTGGGTGCTTTTGAAGTTGAAGATACGCAGCGATTGGGTACAGTGTACTTGAACATCTCGACGGACCCTAACGGCTTTGTCATGGGTGATCGGTGAGCTAAGTGAGCTCACGGTGGCCTGCAGTGTCTACGTACTTGCCGCATGGGTGCCTCGAGCCACTACGCCACAGACTTCAAGGGCCGAGCGCAACCTCGTCGCACCGTCGAATTGATGGGGCTGGGCGCCACATAGAAAATTCGCCTTCAAGCTTATATGCCCCTTCCACGCGCCACAGCTGGTTTCCTCCTAGTTCTTCAAGAGCGGAACGTGATGCATTGGAAATGTTCACGCCGCCGAGCCTTTCCTTCCTCGCTGCCATCGGGGAGCCAGACGCTCCCATGCGTCTACAGGCCGAGCGATACGCCAGAGGCAGTGGGCATGACGTTGCCACGGATTGGGACAACTGCGTCCTGCTGGCTAAGCCGGCTGTGAGTTCCCACGGCTAGCTGCTGATGCCCAGCAGTCGCTGATGGAAACTTGATGGTCCTGGCACGCACCAGAGGCGCGACCAGACAGACAAGCAGACGTGTATCTTACGAAGATTCAAGGCACATTCAGACTTAATTACGTTACCGTCTGTTTGCCCCATGGAAGCTCGAAGCTCAGTAGAACCGTTCGATCGTTGCAGCAATCGTTCACAACTCCTGACCTCGAGGGTTTGACATTTCAGAGACCTGAGAATCGCAGAAGGTCGAGACCACGACGCAAGCCTCGTAAATCGCGCATCGCCGCTGGTTCAAACGCATGAGATGTTGTTAAACACATTCGCTGGCATGGGAAGCTGTGGAATCTCAAGCTATTGCAGCGCATGTTCTGGAGCGTTAGAATTTCGTTGGTGTTGGCCAGGACTGCAGTCAAATTGCCTGCCTCGGACGCCCAAGGAACAAACACAATGGGCCAAGGTGCCGTCATCAGGCTCCCGCCGAGTCGTTTGAGTCACAGGATCGAAGCAGCACACCGTCCGTGCTGCATACCTTTCTCTGGTGGTTCCGGTAGAGTGGATGCTAGTTATTGAACATCTTCCGCCTTGTCAGCGCGCAACCATTCCAGGCCTAGAACCGATCACTGGGACCTCAGTTCCCGCAGCTGGCGCATTGGATCGACCATTTGATATACTTATCGCAGACCGAGAACACTTCGAATGAAGACATCGTGCACCAGGTTTGTCGCGAGGTAGCACTTATGTGGCTCTGCTCCGATCACGACTTGGATGGAACCTGTCACTAAGCAACTCCGAAAGACGCGACACGGTCTTGCGGGTAGAAGATAATGTAAAGAGCATCAGCTTTCTCCATTTTCATGGTTGAGCAGCAGTACTCGCGCGGCAGTCAATCCACGCTACGGGCGCAAGGATTCTACAAGGTGCAACGGGACCACTCCCATAGCGCGCTTCATGCATCGTTGACAAGACTAGCAATGTCTGAGAGATTCTGTCGATCAATAAGCACGCTCGAGTGATGGGTCCGTCAAGCCTACCACCGCTGTACAAACAAAATGCATTCGCTACAGTGCTTGTCCAAGCCGTCAAGATTCGTCTTATCTGTACTGCCTTATCGACGTATTCCGTCTCAAGTACGTCGAAGCAGCAAAGGCTGAGGCCTCTTCACCTGCGGCGTCAAGTCCAACGCACAAGCAGTACTCAGCAAGGAACTCAGTTTACAAGCGACAGAGCCGCAGGCCAGTCGAAGCAGGGTCAGGAAGGCTTCGTTCCCCAAAGAATCCCGTCATGTGCTGTCCCAAACTATCACAACCGAACGTGAGGGCTCCATGAAGCAGAATCCTCCGCAGCTGCATGAAGCCGAGAATATGACGCGCGTCATGCGCTTAATGACCGTCCAGATGCGTGGACGTTCTTCCCTTGGAACATCGGACCCTCCAGCGTCCGCGGCGAACATCCCGATGAACGACAATGTCGATCGCACACTATTTAAACACACCAAGTTGAACTAATACTATTTCGCCATATATACATGAAAATAGTGTTGAAACCAGATTGACGCCGATGACGTCGACCGAAGGCTCTGCGCCGGCGCCGGCGCCGCAGTCGCACGTGATTCTGGCCGCGACTAAGGACGAGTACTACGTGTCCGAGGTACTCACGCAGCTACACGATGTCGTCGAGAAGCTCAAGTTCTGGGGACGGTCGGGCTCGAGCGCGGCACCAGCGGCGCTCGACCCCGAGCTCTCGGTCGTCGCGCATCTGCTGTACCTCACGACGACGGGGTCTCAAACGATGGGCGAAGAGTACTGTGACATATACCGCGTGAAAGGCGGGCTACCGCTCTCCACGATGACTAAGACACTATGGTTGCTCATGACGACAGTGTTACCGTACGTCCAGCAGCGCTCGCATGCGGGCTGGACGAACCTGCACCCGGGAGAGCAGCAAGCACGTCTGCAACAAGCGCGGCGCCTAGCTCGCGAGCGTCTCCAGCTTCAGGAGCAGCAGCACGTAGTCGTCTCGGCGCCCGTTGCATCCCCACGGTACTGTCCGCCCTCTCCACGTGGCTCATCCCCGCTGTCAGGGCTCCTTCCCGCCTGGACGCGTTCCTTCGACGTCTGGACGCCCTCGTTGCGCGAGCCAAGGCTGCGGCGCAAGCCGTCGAGGCCAAGACAGGCACAACCGTCGCGACTTGGGCGCAGACTGCTGTAGTATTGCATCTCGCGCTCTTCTACCTCAATGGCAAGTACTTTGCCGGCGCCAAGCGCATCTTCGGTATTCGCTATGTGCTCACGCGCCAGCTCACGGCACCGGCGGCCCAGTTCTCGATACTCGTGCGCGCCTCGAAGTCCACCGGCGAGACTCAGCGCTGCTGTAGGGGTACTTGATCGTGCTGCGAGTGGCGCTCTCGTCCGTCATGCAATTGCCCACGTTCCTCCGCGCGCTTCTCGGGGTGCAGGCGGTCACGCCCCTCCTGGACCACTCCCGCGTGCCGGCGGAAACGCCCACGGCACCGACGGGCGGCGGTCGCAAGTGTGCCTTGTGCCTTGCCGAGCGGTCGCACCCAGCGCTCACACCCTGCGGTCATGTGTTTTGCTGGGAATGCATTGTCGGGTGGTGCGCCAGCAAGCCCGAATGCCCGCTGTGCCGCCAGGCAGTGTTGCCCCAAGACGTCAAGTGCATGTATAATTACAAGTAGTGCCAGTGGGCTTAGTGCTTGCGTTGCTTTTTGGCGGGTTTTGCCGCCGCAGCCGGTGCCTTCTTGCTCTTCTTGGTCTTGGGTGCCTCCGCCTTGGGCGCTGCCTTCGACGGTGTCTCCGCTGTAGTTTCCTCCGTCGGTGCGTCTTCCGTTTCAGCCTTGCGTTCGTTCAAAGCTTTGACGTACACCTGGTCCGAGGACAGCGCGTGGTTGATGAAGCGACCTGCCGCTGCCGCGTCGATCTTGACCTGGGGACCCTTGGCTACATGGAAGATGAGAAGAGGGGAGACAGCGGCCGCGCACCCATCTCTTCTGAGTACTTGATCTTCTGAACAAAGCCCTTGACACGGTCGAGTTCTGCTTTCACCTGCGTCTGGCGAAGGTCCTTGGACGATGCACCTTGCGTCTTGAGAAGAACTAGCATACGCATGAGGGCGGTGGCACGCGGTGCTTCAGGTACTGTAAAGGAGAGCATTCACAGAGTATGCTACGACAGGAGATGACCATCAACGAACCAACGCCGGAGCCAAGTACCGAGGCCGACTTGCAGCTTGGCCTTCTCGATGGGCGCCGCGTTGACTGTGAGCTCGTCCACAGACTTGGTAGTCAGGGGCGCAAGGTACTCCTCGATGGCGCTCAGCGCGCTCGACGCGTTCCCAAGGTGCTCTGCCATCGGCTGCCAATCTTATTGTTGGTCCTGAGGTCTTCCGGATAACGGTAATGAAACATCCGGGGCTGACCACAAGTACCACTGGTAAATGTGGCGGTTATTTTTGGCTCTATGTCAATCACGATCGCGAAGGCTCACGACTTACCTGGCTGCGTTGATATTACGTGGCCACGCCGGCGACACGGCTGCAACGAAGCACGAACATCGCATTGCTCTCCGTTGTCCCAGCCAAGAACGGCCTCGGTCCGCAGGGCCCTGACAAGGGTGCTTTGTTTGGATAGTCGCAGGTTCCATCGGAGCTGTATCTGGAGGGTGCGATGCTCACCCACTGATGCTCACCACTTTCGTATTGCTCTGCATTCGGGCCATGATACTTTCGTCACAGCACTGACCGACTCATTCTCGTATAAGCAAGTGTGCCTCAATCGCTTTCCAGTGCCCAGTGCGACCAACTTTTGTGGGTGGAATGTGCAACTCGACACTGCCTTGTTTGGCCTCGCGTGCCCGATTAGAAATCGTCCTCCTGTGACGAATCGTTGCACCCATTGAACACTTCAGCAAACAACGATTCCGCCCGCTCGACAAGCACTCAACGATCATCCATCGCGATCGCTTGCAGCGACCCTCTTGCCCTCCAACGTCCCCCCAGCTTCCAGGCCAAAATGTTTGTTTGCCATCAAACCAAGTGCCGACGGGAAACAATCCGCTGACGAGTGCCCCCGACGCCTCCATATTAAGCTTTTGCAACCGTTGTCTTCTTCGTTCTCAGCGCCAAATCCCTCTGGTCCAGACCAGACGCTGCGCCAACTGGTACGCGACGCGGCCGAAGAAAAGATTTTCCACACGCGTGAGCCATGACAACGATGCCCGCCTTGGCTGGACAGCGACGGGCTCTACTGCCGCCTGCAAGAGGCATGGGTGGAGCGTCGAATGCGCGTTGTTGTCATCCACGGCAATGCTCAAATGGCACTTTATGGCACACTGACATATTTCTCACCCGTGAAAAAGGACGTGAAAACACACGCGTGAAATTTACCACGACAAACTGCAATCTGGTGCATTTCACAAGGGCCGTTTGGCATCGGCGATGGGCTGGCAGGACAAGTTCGACCTCGAGAAGCAGGTTACCTTCTACCTCTCGTATCACTCCAACTCGGTGAACGTGCTCATTCATTTGATTTGCATCTGGCCGCTGCTCATCACTGGCCTGGCGCTCGGCAGTTGTGCGGCACCGATGGCAGACAACGCCTTCCTTGCCCAGTACGGCCTCGACACCTACGTGACGCTGGACCTGGGCTGGCTCGCCACGCTCGTCTATGTCCTCTGGTACATCGTTCTCGACCCGATCGCCGGCACTGGCGCGTCCGTCGCCATCGTCGGCCTCCACGCGTGGACGACGCACTGGACGCACGCGTACGTGGCAACGCACGGCGTCACGCCGTGGCAACTGCTGCTTGGCATCCACGTAAGCGCGTGGATCTTGCAGTTCATCGGCCACGGTGTCTTTGAGCGGCGCGCGCCCGCTCTCTTTGACAGCTTGGACCAAGCACTCATCACAGCCCCGCTCTTCGTCGTGCTGGAGATTCTGCTTCCGCTTGGGTACCGCGCTGAGATGCACCAGCGCGTGCTCAAGCAAGTTCAGATCAACCTCGACGCCTTCCACAAGCGCGCTTAACCAGCAAACATGTCTGTAGTTTTCGATCAATGAAACTAACTGCGATTCTTCCCGTTGTCTCGCGGGTCAGGCGCCGGGAGCAAAGACGACTTGGGCAGGTGCCGTGACCATGTCTCGCAGCTCGGCTGTGAGGTACGTGCACACGCGGTGGCGCAGGTACGGTACAAGTGTCGGGGCGATGGCTTGGGCCACCACGGCCCGCGCTAAAGCCTACGACCGAGATCACATCGCCCACCCGGCGTCCCCGCGCACCGCGTCAACGAGTCGCGCGACGACCGTCGACGTATGCACTTGCGGTGCCGAAGTCAGAAGCACCGATAGAAACGTCGCGAGAAACTGTCGCAGCAGCAACCTACGTGCCTTGTCGGTCGTTGCTTGTGGCCTTCGTCCGTACCACAGTGCCTCCGGGGCGGCGGTCGCAGCGGTGAGTTCGACCGCGCAGCGCCTCCACAGGTGCAGGTGCGCGTTCTTCGAGTCGTCTTGCCGGGCATCCATGGCCTCGACCTACACGCTCACAAGTTTTGCGCACCGACAAACAACGCACCAGCCACTGCTCGTACTCGCCGCAGGCCGCCGCCGCCCACACCGTCGCTCGCCGCTCCACCTCAGGAGTCTACGTTTCTCTTGCATGAGGCCGCACTTGCAATACGAAAGTCGCCACCATGGTTCCTATCGGAGGCTCGAACCCCAGAGCGCCAGCGATGTCGGCCTGCAGCGCTTGGAGCACCACTGGTGGCTGCCACGACGGCTCCTCCGTCGTCGACACTTCCGGGAGCAGCTGCTGCCAGAGCTACGCGCACACATGGGCAGCCGCCCGCGAAAACACGGAACGTACGATGTTGGCCACGTCTTGGGCAGGGTGCGCGGTCGCGAGAGACCACGGTGCTGGCTGCAGCAGTGAAAGCAGTCGCGCGAGGTTCGGTGCACCATCGGCCGCCAGGTGCCGCTGCAGCCGACGCGCGTACGGCCCGACGTTCTCGAGCAGCGTTGCGAGGTGATCCATCTGCCGAAGCGCGTCGCGGCTCGGCGCAGCCGCGTGGTCCACGGCCCAGGACACGCGCTGCAGCTGCCCAGCAACGTTCCTGAGCGTCTCGCCGAGCTCTTGCGCGCAGGCCACAAAGGTGGCGTGGGGCCCCGTCGGCCGCAGCGGTAGCTGCGGCAGCCGCGTCGTTTCCTCGCGCCACTGCGCCACCTGGTGTAGCAGGAACGGATTCTCCGGGGTCATCGGCGACGACGAGTCGGACGCCGTCGAACCTGCCGGCGACAGCGGCGGGGAGAGCCGAATGAAGTGCATCGCCACGTAGGGACGGGCGCCGTCTTCGGCGTCGGGTGGCAAGGAGCTCGGGGACGGTGGGCTGTAGCCGCGCTCGTCGACATGGGTTGAAGTCGCGGGGGCTGCCAACGCGAGCGCGGGCGGTGGCGCCGAGACGACGTGGATGGTGTCGCCGTCGATAAAGTGCGCGGCAGCGAGTGTCGTGTCGTCGTGCAGCAGCTTACCCTTGTAGATGAGGCGCTGTGCTCTAGGCTGGCGGCTCGTGGCGTCGAGGATGTGGCCTTTCAGTTCCTCGACAGTTGTCGCCGGCGTCGCCGTCACGGATAGCGTTTCCTCATGCATAAACTTGAAGGTCACCGACAGTTCCTGCGAGACGTGCGCTGCAGCATCGTCTCCGCCGTCGGCCATCGTTCTCGTCAAAATGGGGAAATGACGTTCGGCGGAATCAGATACTTAACGGCGAGCTGGCGCTCTGTATGCGCTATTAACAAGCGCTTTTTATCGCTTTATAACCCAACGGTTTCCACACCACAAGCAGAGGATGGCATGGGCTCCGAGCGGCCGCCGATGCACGGCCGGCTGCCGGTAGCAACCCTCGAGGACGCGACCTCATCACTCATGCACTAGTTCATTTCGTTCACATATAGCATCTACACGTTCTTCTTGTCTTCGACAGCGTCGTCCGAACCGGCCGTCGGCGACAGCGGGCCGGGCTCCGACTCGACCATAGCACGCAGATTGATCATGGACGGCGTCTTCTCCCGCTTGAGGAAGCTCAGGTCGTGCTCCTTGGTGATAGTGGGGCGGCGTTCCTTTTCCTCCTCGGCCGTCTCGTCCGTCTTGGACACCGAGTGCATGTACGCCGACCAGTCGATGGGCGTGGGGTCTGCGAGCGGGCCAAGCACCGGCGCGTATTTGCGAACAAAAAGACGCACTTCCATTTGCAGACGGGCGCGCCGTTGCGGCAGCTCGTCCTGGATCTTGCGGTACTTGGGTTGCAGCCGGTAGAACAGCGGCCGCAGCGTCTTGAGCTCGATGATGCCGGCTTCGACCGAGCGCACGCCAAAGTACGAGAAGAGCGGGAAGGACGCTGTGAGCAAAAAGATGCTCGACCACTTCCAGTTGGTCAAAAGCATCGCGAGCACCATGTACGACACCCAAAGCACGGGCACCGCCACGATCGAAAACGTGATCTTCTTGGACAGCACCACGTCGCGCGCCGCGATCTTGACAGTCGAGCCGGCGAGTGCCTTGGTTTGCTCTGCGCGGGCCACATGGCGAGCCATGAGCCCCACGGGTGCGTTGAGGACGAACGACGGGATGGACGCGAGCGCAAAGATGCACACGCCGTAGACGGCGGACGAGATCACATCGTGGATGCTCCACCACGCAATGTACGGCACCTGGTGGTCCGTGAGGCCCATGAGGCTCAGGCTCTTGCGGTACTCCTCGAGCTTCCCGCGGATCGCGTCGAGTTCCTCCGCTGCCTCGGGCAGTTCGCTCAAGATCTTGTACGCCTCGGCAAAGCGGCGGTTGAGGTCCTGCGTCTCCTTGGGTGTGAGCTTGATGCCCGACGGCTGGTAAAGGCGGCGTGCCGTGTAAATGAGCTGCAATACGGTGTAGTCGGGCGCCGTGACAATGACGCTGCGCATGCCTTCTTCAACCTTGTGCAAGAAGGCGTTGCATGCCTTGCGTTTGTCCGTCTTGTACTCGTCCATGTCTTCGTTGCTCACGGTGATGGGCTCACCGAACTCGATGACGACGCGACCACGGAAGCGGTGACCACGGAAGTAGTTTAGACCCACGGGTACGACGGGTACGTTGATGTGGTACGTGTCCTTGACGCCAAACGCCATGAGTGCAACGCCAGCCTTGAGCGGAAGGAGGTCCGTGCGATCGTGCGATCCGCCCTCGGGGAAGATGCCCACACAGTTGCCACGCTTGAGCGCCGTGTACACCTCTGAAAACGTCTGCGACTGGTCGACCTTCTTCAAGATGCCGTATGGCGACGGCTCCGTGATGGTCGCACCGTCGTGGTTAACAAGGTCGGACGAGAGGATGGCATGCGTGTCATCCAGGACCTTCTCGACCTTGATGGGTTCGCCAGATTCCATGACGGTCTTGCCGTTGAAGCGCACTTGGTCGCCACGGGCAAGGTCTTTCAGGAATGTCGTGTTTTCGCCCACCAAGATGTGCTCATCGCCAGATTGCATGTGGACCTTGCCAGCGCCGTTCAAGACGGCGTCTTGAGGACGCACAACCGGGATGCAGCCCATGATGCGGCTGAGGTCGCCAACCACCGGGCGGTGCATGGACTTCTCGGCAATAAGAAAACCAACCTATAAAATCTGGCTGAGACAAGGAATTTGCCACGACGATTGGTACCTTGCGGTAGCAATTCATCATGACGATCATGCCGTCGACAAACTGGTTGGCGTGGTTGCCCGTGAAGATGACGGGGCCGTCCATCGGAATATTGTCCTTGCCGACAATTTCAATGCTCTTGAAGAAGATCGAGAGCACACTGTTGAGGAAAATGCGAATGCAAAAGTAGAGCACATCCGAGAGGTTGTAGTACAACACACCAAGGAGCACAAGCAGGTTGAGCCACCCAATCGTGTATGGATCGATGCCGAGGAACGAGCAAATGGCCTTGACCGGGCTACGCATATATTCCATGAGTATTTTGTTCATCACATGTGGCACATGCAACTGCATGCCAGACATTGCAGGATGCGCCGGAACATCGTCCGACGCCCATGCATGCAATGGCTCTGCTAGCATACACACATCGCTCCACGTACTTGATCGCGTCCATCGACATCATCATGAGCAGGCAGAGCGCCGTGATCTGGAGCGTGAGGTCATCCACCGACAACGCTCTTCCTTTCGCCATCCTTCGTCGCTTTCGAAAATGACGACCAAGCCATCCCCGCTGAAAGTGGTATACTTAGCGCCAGTGTCTCGTAAACATTTTATTCTGTCTTGATGTTTGTATCGAAACGTATTAAAATCAAAGTTGCGTGCGCCCAGCCGCGCCCGTTGAAATCTTTGGACGGCCTGTTGACTCGACGTTGAGTCGACCCCCGGCGCGTCTCAGAGACGCGCGTTGCCCTCCATGCGACTGTCCCTGGCGCCGATGATGCAGCAGATTACGCACGTCCGTGCCATCAACACGCCCCGATGCATCAACAGTGTCGATTCGGGCCGTGAGGGGCACGACCACGGCGAGCGCCGCCGCTGGCCTCTCGTCGGCCAGCCTGCCAGATGGACGGCGTGTACCCATGGGGACGTGCGCAGGTGCGCGGGTGCATGGTGATGGGCAGCGCCGTGAAGGAAGGGCGGACAGTACTGGGGAGGAACGGACAGACAGCGCTACGACGACAATCCGACCAGGAGGTTGTTGCCGTAAGCGGTCGCTCGATGTGCAGCACACTGCGCGACGACGCATTGGTCACATGGCGGCCACGATGACGATGATGTTATCGTCGGTCATCCTTCGACGGAATGCGCTTCCAACGTCATCACGACGGTCCATTTGCCGACGAGGCACGGGTGTCGCGGTGGCGATGGCCGGACTGGCATCAACGAGACTCCGTGCGGAGGGCCCAATGCGTCGTTTATCGCCCTCACACGCCATCGTCGCAGTTTGCGGCGGCGCGATTTTCCCGTTTCAAATCTATTTGCGGTCGCGTACGAAGATGGAGGTTACATTGCAGTTGACCAAGCGTCGTCGTCGGTTGCATGGCGGCGGAAGGCGGAGGCAGCCTCGAGTGGGTCGACAAGATCATCACCAAGCTCCTCCACGTGCGCGACAAGCCGGTTCAGACGGAGGTGACGGACCTCGACATTGACGAGATCAACGCGCTATGCAAGCAGTGCCGCGCGGTAGGGCAGCCCCACGGCGCGGCTCATGGGCGTGGCTAGATCTTCCTTGCGCAGCCCATGCTGCTCGAGCTCAATGTGCCCATGAACATCTGCGGCGACACGCACGGGCAGTACGCGGACCTTCTCCGGCTGTTCGAGATCGGCGGCTTCCCCGAGCTCAAGAACTACCTCTTCCTCGGCGACTACGTCGACCGCGCGATGCAGAGTATCGAGACGATCTGCCTCCTCTTTGCGTACAAGATCAAATTCCCCACGCGCATGTCGTTGCTGCGCGGCAACCACGAATGCGCTTCGATCAACCGCATCTACGGTCGCCGTTGGTTTGGATCTCGGCTCTCATGACCGCGCAGGCTTTTACGACGAATGCAAGCGCCGGTACAACGTGAAGCTCTGGCGCACCTTCGCCGACTGCTTCAACTGCATGCCCGTTGCCGCCATCGTCGGCGACAAGGCACGCTCCTGTGCCGGCCCATTACTCACACCCGGTAGATCTTTTGCATGCACGGCGGCCTTTCGCCGGACCTGTACAAGATGGACCAGATCAAGAACATTCGGCGGCCCACGGACGTTCCCGACGAGGTACCCTCCCCTCCGGCCGCGGATGTTGGTGACCGCTGTCAGGGCTTGCTGTGCGATCTGCTCTGGGCCGACCCCGACGCCGATAGCCACGGCTGGACCGAAAGCGACCGCGGCGTGTCGTACATCTTCGGCGCCGACGTCGTGGAGCAGTTCCTCGACACGCATGACCTCGACCTCGTCTGTCGGGCGCATCAGGTGGCCTCGCCCGTGACCTGCGCCTGCTCATGCGCGTGCAGGTCGTCTCGGACGGCTACGAGTTCTTTGCCGGGCGCAAACTCGTCACCATCTTTTCGGCGCCCAACTACTGCAACGAGTTCGACAACGCCGGCGGCATGCTCGTTGTCGACGCCAGCATGGCGTGTTCCTTCAAAGTGCTCTGCTCGCAAGATGGCTAGCCACATGGATCTCATCGTGTTAAGCGTAATAATGTGGCGAAATGAGCACCTCGTCGATGGCCGCGAGTTCCTCGGTGCTGAACGCCGCTTTGTCGTCGTGCCAACTGTCTTGGTGCGTCCGCCGGAACTCGAGCAGCACGGCCTTAGCGCCGTCGGCCACGCTCGCCACGTGCACGTGCCGCGCGAGCTCGGCCAGCGCGGCCGGCACAAATGCTGGCACCGAGTACGGGTACGCGAGCACCACGGCGCCGAGGCCTCCGCAGGCGGCCACGGTCGCTGCGGCGTCGGCCGGCGCCGCTTCCAGCGCTGCCAGCTGTGCTTCAACTGCTGCCACGTCCGTGTCTTCGCCACCTAGCCGCAGCAGTAGCCGGCAGCGCTTGAGCTGCTTGTCGCGCTTGACGCGGTGCCGGCGCGCCGCTTGGGCGGCCGCTAGGAACGTTGCTGCCAGTCGCCCCACGTGCGCATCGTCGACCGTCCGTAGGAAGCCGCGGAGCGAAAGCTGCGCCATCTCCTGCACGTCGCGGACGTCGTCGCCGAGCCGCGCGACGAGAAGCGTCTCGACGGCCGGTGCAAGAAGAGCGTGGTGGAAGGTAAACGCCGTGAGGAAGCGCAAACCGGCGGCCCGCGTGCGCCACTGCGGCGCCTCGAGCGCGTTGCCCAGCCACTGCAGAAGCGCCGCTTGCGCCGGCGTCGCCGCCAACAGACGCAGTTTGGCCGCAAGTGCCTCGACGAGAATGCGCGCCGAGCGGGCCACGTCCGCGTCCGGAAACGCCTGCGTCGCAAAGGCCACGGGAAAGAGTGGCGCGAGCACATCAAATTGCGGAGTGTCTCCTCGGTGCACAAAGACTGCGAGCCACGCCAGCACCGTTTTGCGCATGGCGAGTACCGCGTCGTCGGCGACGTCCATAGCGGCGTCGGCGTCCAGGGCGGCGACGGGCAGCGGCAGGCCGGCGTCTGTGAAGATGTAGAGTAGCGCCGCCACCTGCTCTCGCACGAACGCGTACGGATGCGCCATGGCACCGGTGGCGACGGCCAGCAGTCGCCGGCTGAGTGCTGCCGCCATCTCTGGGGCAGCGCCGTGGACGAGGTGGACGGCCACGGGCTGCGCTAGCACAAGCCAACGCACAAGGCCCGTAGCGTCGGTGTTGGCCTCAGCCTGGGCGGCGGCCTCTGCCTGCGCCACGACAAACGCTGCGAGCGTCTCGGCCGTCGGCGCAGCCATGCGCTCGAGCGCCAGCAGCAGCACGTCGTGCCAGTCGTGCGCGTAGGGCACGCTGAGTGTCGGTAGCACGGCCTCGTAGAGTGCGGTACCGGCCACCGGTGCGAGGCCCACGAGCACCTCGCCGAGTGTCGCGAGCGCGGCGCGGCGGTCGTCCGAGGCACATGCGGCCAGGTCATTGAGGAGCGGCTGCCACGCGGCCGCAAGGGCATCGCCAGCCGACGCTGCCATCCGCTCCACAAGGAGCACATGCCGCGGCGAAACATGGTCCGGCGCGCGGGGGCCAAAGGTACGCAGCGGCCGCGCCACGCGCTCGTGCTCGACGAGCGCTTGCAGCTCGGGCACCCCCAGCGCCCAGCGACCGGGCGACGCGTCGGCGCTCTGACCGTCGGCGGAACGCAGCGCCGAGGCGTGGTCGAGGAGCAGGTCCCGTGTAAGCGCGGCGAGTGTCGCTGGCGCCACGAGCGCGGCGGCGACGTCGGCGGGGAGGCCGCCGGTCTGCGCCTTGAGTGCGCGCGAAAGCAGACGCCGAGCGAACGCCGCCACCTGCGGCACGTCCGACGTCACACGCCGCAGCACGAGCGGCCACACGCCAGCGGGCACGGGCCGCCCCGAACGCAGCCACGGGATCACGCTCGCGAGGTGCAGCAACTGGAAGCGCCAGTGGCCAGCGAGCGCCACCTCGAGCGCCAGCGTCGGCGCCACGGGCGGCAAGTCCCCCGGCACATCGCGGCCGCTGCTCAGTAGCTGAAGCACAGCCTTGAGTACACGCGCACCCGTCTTGAGCTCGTCCTCGGCGGTGCGCACAGGGCCGGCTGCGCATTGGCAGAGCGCGCGCACGAGAGCTGTGGCAATGGCGGCGTCCTTCCATGCCACCCGCACCGACCGCCCTGTCGATAGCAGGTGCAGCACCCCTGTAACCTCGTGTTGCGGTGTGTCAGCGGCCGCAAGCAGCGCGCCCCACTGCGGGAGTTGCGCCTGGTGCCACGCGGGGTACCGCGCGAGTACCTTGTCGAGCGCCGCTTGGGCGGCAGCCCGCGTCTTCGCCAGCGGATGCCTGGCGAGCGCTTCGATGGCGTCGAGGAGCGCTGGGGCCAGCGTCTGCTCGGCGAAAAGCGCGGGCGTCGCATGCGCAAGACGCGAGGTTGCATAGCTGCGGTCGTCGAGGTGCTCGAAGAGCAGAACTGCAATGCGCTCCTGCATGAGCCGACGCGGCAGCAGGGGCACCGTGGTTGCCGTCGTGATCTGCCCCTGCCGCAACCCCTTGGTCGCCGTGTCTGTACCCGCGAGCTTGCGCCACTTGGCATAGAGGCGCACATGGGCGACGTGCGCGGCATCGCGCGGGTGTAGTAGCAGCGTCAGCACTCGTAGCGCAGTGCGCAGGCATTTGGAGGCGGCGGCGTCCGTTGCTGCTGCCCACACGCCCACGATGCCGAGTATCGCGGTCGCAACCGTCCTCCGGAGCCCCACCAGCTGCGCCAGAGCCACTGGGTGCTCCGCGAGCACCGCCTCGAGTCGCCGCTGCGCCTGCGCGAGGCCCGGTGGCGCCCCGACGGCTGTTGGTGCCACCGCGTCCACCATCACGGCCTTGGCGCCTCGCAGCGCGTGCAGCGCGTGGCGCAGTTTGGTTCGCCATTCGGTCAGCGGCAGCGTCGCTTCGAGTCCAGCGAGACCGTCAATGACGAACGTTCGCAGCCAGTCTGCGGCCACCATCAGCTCGGCAGCTGTCGGTTCGTGCCACTGAGGTTCCAGGTCTCCCCACGAAAGGCTCGTGCCGAGGAACTGCGCGGTGCCAGCTTGGGCGGCGGCGGCGGCGACCCGCGGCGGCAGTCCACGCCCTGAGTCAAGCTGGTATGTATGCGTGAGTCGGTTGAGCACGTGGCGCAAGATCTTGCACGCAAGCTTGACGACCCGCGGACTCGAATGGGCTGAGGCCTTTGCGACGACCGCCTGCAGCCGCGCGGCGTGCGGCAGGAGCGACGGGCCCGCTGCGAGACGCACACTACCGTCAACCACACGTAGCTGCCAGCAGAGCTCGCCTTCGCTGAGCGCCGCTTGGCTAAGCACACGGTCGCACGCTGGCACGAGCAGCAACGGCAGTGCGAGGGCCGGCGCTGGCGGCGTGCAACCGGCGATGACACCGGCGAGAAGTTTGCCCGCCGTCGGCACAAACGTCGTCGCAACAAAGTCGGCGACGCGGCGCACTGCCCGCGCATAGAGCGGCGGCGAAAGCTGTGCAAAGAGCAAGTGGATTACCTGCTGCAGGTGCGCGCCGATCTGGAACTTGTCCTCGTGGCTGGCTTTGGCGGTGGTCGGCTGCTCCTGCTGCCGGAAGAGCACGAAGAGCCGATCAAGAAGCTGGAGCACCCACGCCTCAATGGCCTCGCCGTGGCGCCACAGCATCGCATCCACGTCTGTTGACCTGACCACGGGCGCAAAGAGGGCGGTGTTGAGCTGCTCACGGAGGGCGTCCGCGAGGGGCGTTCGCGCCGGCGGGGGCTTGTCCAAGTCGTTGGAGAGCGGCAGGTACATGAGCCATGTACTGTAGAGCTGCAGCGTTCGGCTTGTCTTGGTGTCGTCGTTCGGGTCGACGCCGGGAAGCGTTAGGTGCAAAATCGCCGGCAGTGCCTCGGCCCAGACGAGGTCTCCGCGTAGCAGTGCCGGACCGCACGTTGTAAGCGCGGCGATGGCGCTCGGTGCCTGGTGCGTCTGGCTTACGGCGGCGGGATCGAGTCCCCGCAGCAGCTTCTCGACGATGGCCGGCGCGGTCGCGCGCGAGAGGCAGAGCACGTTGCGCAGCGTGAAGCTCGCCTTGGACGACACGGTGGTGCTCTTGGCATAGACGCCGAGGAAAGCGAGGTGCACGAGGGCGTTCACGAGCGGCGTGGTCGCCAGTGCCCGCCCGCGCGCTTGGTCCTGGCCGGTGCGGAGGCTCAGGAAAGCGCTGAGGTAGTAGACGAGGTCGGCAATGGCGTTGGCGGCGGTGCCGGCGCTCGACGGGTGAAAGAACGGCTCAAGCAGGTGCAGCAGCTGCAGTGCCAAGGGCTCCGACGCCGGCGACAGTGTGTACACAACGAGCTTGGCGGCGTAGTAGAGCGCGTGCTTGTCGCCATGCAGGCCCTTGAGGGCCCGGGGCCACGTGCCTCGAGGCGGCGACGGCCCCATGTCGGACGGCAGCGCGAGGCAATGCTGGATCTTGGCGAAGAGAAAGGGGAAGTGCGGGGCCCACGTGGCCGCGTCGAACGTACCGCGGGCTTGCTGGTGCTTGGCAACGCGCGCGAAGAGCCGCAGCCAGTGCAGATCCCACTCGAGCAGCGTGTTGACCCGGGCCCACACGCGGACCCAGTCGGTGAGGAGCGGCGTGGCGTCAACGGCTGGGCTCCAGAGCAACGAGAGCGTCGCGGCCGCTTTGAGGCTGATCTCCTTCTCTGTGTCGACGAGGCCCGGCGCGATGTACGTCCACAGTGAGGCGTCGGCGGGGTAGCTTTTGCGGGCTTTCGAGAGGTACTTGATTAGTGCCGCCTTGTATTTGCTCAGCGTCGCTCGAGAGATTGGCAGCACCGGACCGGGACTGGCGTAGAACGTCGCGTCCCAGACATCGAGGGCAGTGGTCCACCGCAGCTGCAGGTCCTCGGGACCATCGAGCGTTCCAGAGCTCTTCCGGGCCTTCTTGATGACGAGCACGAGGGCGTCCAAGGCCTTGACCTGAAGCTCGATCATGGGGGCGTGTTCAAAGACGTATCGAGCGAGTGCATTGGCGAGCTCCACCAAAATACTAGGGTCGGGAAACACAAACTTGAGCTTGAAGAAGGTGTGTAGCGTGCGGAAGTGGTGGGACGCGATGACATCGTATTGCTGCGTCTGGAGGAGGTCGAGGAAGGTCTACGCATGGTGATACTCGCGGCTGTGTCTTCCCAAGGACGTCACGTACCTGAATGGACTTGCGCATGAAGATCTCTTCCGCGGCGACGGCATCGTGCTCGGACGGCGGCAGTAGCGACGAGTACACGTGCATTGGCGCCGGCAAATCGAGGAATGCGGCGTCGGTGCCATCCCCACACCAATGACACAATCGGGTCCTTCCGTGGATTTGCCCACTTTTCACGCTTTTCTCACGTGAAAAATAAGTTAAAGTCCCTCATCACCCCCTGCCGTAATGTGAAAAATACGTGATAAATCCCTCGAAGATCGCGAATCACGTGAAAAAGTCCCTTTTCGACAAGAAGCGATGCCGAAATCGGCGGAATGTTGGTCGCAATGGTGGTCTTGAAGCGCATCTCGACGTCGGCCGCCTCGAGCGCCAAGTCGATGCACAGACGCCGCGTGGCGCAAGGGACAGCGATCCATGCGCGCAGCCGTTAGCCGCTGCCATTGGCTTCGAGCGTCGCAAGGGGCTGCCATGGTGGGTTCTACGGGTCGTCCGGTTTCGTGCGGTCCTCGTATCCGGACGAATGCCCCGCGTGGCCGAGTTCTTCCCACGGCTGCAGGCCGCGCTGCAGCAGCACGCACCTAAGCACTTGGCGTCGACCAAGGTAGCCTCTCTTCCTGGCCGCGGCATGCTCAGCCACCGTAGCGTGCAAGCGTCGCTGCGCTGTTCCGCCATTCACCGACGGTGGACTCACGACTGCAGCTGCTCCTCATCCGCCGTGTTGTCAACCCGGCTGACACATGGAGTGGCCACATGGCCTTCCCTGGCGGCCGCGCCAAGGTTGGCGAGACGGACTTGGACAGCGCGTGCCGCGAGACAAGTGAGGAGATTGGCCTCGACCTCGACAGTGGCGCGGTGCACCTCGTGGGCCAGATCGACGACCGCCCTGTGCACTACGGCACAACAGTCGTTTCCTCTTTTGGTACGGCGACGTCATCCTTGCTGCGATCACATTCCCATTTCTAGTCTTCTACCACGACGGATCGGAGCCGATCGCTCCTAAGCTTGAGCCAACGGAGGTCCAGGACGCCGTGTGGGTCGACGTCGAGTACTTGGCCACAGCGCCCATCCAGTCACTGGAGATTCCTGTGGAGCATATCTTTCCATGGCTCAAGACCTACCCGTTCCTGCTTGTACGTTCGCCACCCCGCGTCGAGGCTCTGCAGCTGCCACCGTAGGCGCGCTTGAGCACCAGCAAGTACCTCAGCTCCATCAGCTTTCCATGCATCTACCTACCACGGCCAACGGACGACGCGGCCGCACCAGACGTGACGTCGCCGCGGCCCGTACATGACTTTGTGCTCTGGGGCCTTACGTACACCATGCTCTCGGACCTGTTGCGCGCTGGGGGTCTCCCCGCGCTGCCCACCACCTCGGCCTCACTGCGGTGGGCACGCTCATTTCTGTTTCACTGGCGACGCCGCCAACAGCGTGCGTCGCTGTAGCACTCTCGCCTCGTACGCGGCCGCCTGTCATCGGTGGGCGCGCGAGAGGTCGGCCACGGGAGTAGACGCCAATAAGACATTGCCAAAGTACATGGTTCTTAGCATTGTCTGCCCGAAGAGGCTCCTTGCAGCTCCAGCCATGGCAGCTCCACCCCGGCCTGTTGCCTCGGATTGCAGCTTGGTGTGTCCAGATCATCGAATCAAGGCATTTTCACGCCATCTTGACACCCAAGAGTGCGTGCTTTACGAAGCACTGGCCATCTTTTGAGGGGCGACCACGGAGCGTCGGGGGCTGTCTGTGGGCGCGTCAACGGGCCTCGCTCCTTGAAGGAATCGGCGTCGTGAATGATGGATGCGGTGGCAATGAGCGCTCGCTGCTCCGCTTGGCTTTGTTGGACACGACATGTGCAGGTGTGTTTCGAGCTGTCTCGTCATCTTCATCCGCCGCCAACACGAGGGCCATAGGTCGCGTGCATGGCGCTTTGTAGATAAGCTACTGCGATCCTCCGAGCTGATTCAGCGCTTTTGCCTCCCGTGCTACCCCGTCGTTCTATTGGACTGATCTGAAACGGAGAAGGACTGTGGCTGGGTCACACCGACACAAGCGTCGCGGTGCACGAGGTTGGATGTTCGTTTTGCTGGCACTTGACCGGCACATGAGTTTCTAATGCATAGCACGCGATGCGGCATCGAGCACATTGCATGACAATGACATAATCTCCAGTCTTGGTCAAGAGTAGCCTCCAGTGAAACAGATCTTTCCCTGCGCCAACTCCATTGACGTCTTCGACAAGCACCGTTCAAGCCACTGGACGAACCTCAGCAATGCCCTTCACGGTTCTGGCATCATCGCTTTCAAGGTTGATCGGCCGCTCCATTATGATGCACAATAGGGTACCAGAACGCTGGGCTGCCAAGTTTAATGGATCGAGCAATGGCTATCAAGTTGCCCGTAGCACCACGAGTGACAGGTGCTGCCCTGCACCCTCGTGCCTCGCTGGTCGCGCCCAGATCTGCGCAGTTGCCCCCAAGTGCCCGAGGTCTTGCCTGATCTTGTCGGATACGAGAGAGAACCGTCGCGGAAATTCGAACGTTTCCGTGTCCGTTCCGAATCGTATCCGGATTTGGCGCATGGATTTTAATTCGTATCCGGCATGGAAAGATCCATTTAGGTCGATTGTTCTGCTCACTTTGCAAGTTCCTCAACGATGGCCTCTCTTCGCGCTGCCCGCTCGACCGCCTCGCGCTCGTCCAAGTCGGCATGGTTCTCGGACCCGTCGACGTACCCGCTTATCGCCATCCTGACGTTTGCCAGCGGCATCGCCACGTACCAAGGCGTGCGCCACTTGTCCCGCAGCCCCGACGTGCTGCTTGACCGCACCAAGCGCTCCGACTTTATGCACCGCGAAGAGACTGCAGCCAACGACTTTCGTGCCCATCGCATCGACGTGGCCCATTGGAAGGAAAACCCAATCACGCGCAATGAAGACTTTGTCGAATTCCGCCGGCGCAACACCAAGCAGCTGTAGTTGTCTTTTGTAATCCAAACGCGATTGCTTCATACGACTTATGCAAGATACACGCCTTCAATGCCTGCGAGGTGGACAGAGGCAGAAAGTCCCACGGCCGAGAGCCGCGGCAGCTGCCGCCGGAGCGAAGCGTGCAGCTTGCCGCCTGTTTAAAGAACGCTTGCCGCCTTTTAAGAAACTAAAAGAACTTAAAAGACCATCCGGTTACGCGCAGGCGCCGCTCCAAAAAGTACCACGCGGTTTGTATCGGGGGTTTCGCGGTCTGGCCTTTCCGGATACGAAGCTCCCTCCAAAAGAATTGCGATCTTTCGTGTCACTTGGCTTTGGTATACGGCGACATGGAAGACCTCACGGAGACGATGGGCGGGGCCATGGACGACTCGGACATCATCGACATTGGCGTCCGCGCGCCCGCAGACATGACGAAGATGAGCTGGACCGTCGGGCCCGATGGCATTGTTATGGGCACACCGTCAGAGGAGCCAATACAGTGGGGCCAGGCGGCCGTGAAGGGCCTCGAGCGCCAACTCGGTACACTAAGGTGCTCGTCCGTGGCGCCACCAGCCTGTGGAGATGCGTGGCGATCTGAGTTCCATATCGAAACGATACGGCTGAAGCAAGCGCTTGAGGCCCTCGGTAACGAGGTCGAGCGACGACGGCGCGACCTCGGCCTCGAAGATCTTTACGTAAAGCGCACACTGGGTACCGGGGATATGGGCAATCCAATGTTTGCGGCATACATGCAGACGCTCCAAGACAAATATATGGCTAACTTCCACGCCTTCGAGGTATCCGTGTACCACAGCCACCCAGGCTAACGATGACTGGAGGCGGAGAAGGCGCACTATCGAAGGCAAGAGAAGAAGGTGCTTCTACACAGCAGTACATCTGTGCGTCCAGCCCTTTGAATGACCTCGTGACATAGCCACGGCCTTTGGCGACTTGCCATTCCTTGCCCAGCGGTACCAGCTCAAGGCACTGATTGGTCACGGCGGTAACTCGGAGGTCTGGGAGGCTCTGGACACTCAGACGCAAGCTCTCCGCGCCATCAAGATCTGCGCCAAGGTCCACCAGGCCGAGCAAGAGTACTATAACCACCAGGTACCACACTCCTCCATTGCCCCACACTCCGAACCGACATCGTAGATGTTTCTAAACTCGCCGCACACAGTGCGCGTCCACGGCCCGTTGCTTTGCACAGACCATCGCGGCCACAGCTTCTCTCTCATGGTCATGGACCGGATGGAGTGCGACTTGTACCAGTACATGGAGGTGCCCTTCTCCTTATAACCTGCGTACTCACGCCACCCAGAACCTCGGCAAGCCCTGCGACATCGCCTTTGCGCGCCACTTGCTGTTCCAATTGCTTTTGAGCCTCGACTATTTGCATCAGGTACGCCACCAGCCGAGACGAGCAGATAGCTCACCGAGCCTACAGAAAAACATGGCGCACTGCGACCTCAAGCCTGCCAATGTACTGCTCGAGACGGTGGCGACGGGGCAGCTCCGCCTCACCGACTTCCACCTCTCGCGGCCCAAGTCGTCGATCATTCTTGTGGGCCAGAACGCGTCGCCGGCGTTCGCGCCGCCTGAGTGGTACTTGCTGTCACCGGGCGAGGCAGTCGCCCAAGGCGCAACCTACGAAAAGTTCGACATATGGGCCGTCGGGCTCATCTTCTACATGCTTGTGTGCCACGCGCACCCGCTCGGGACTCAATCGAGCAAGTCAGACATGACGCTACGCATGAAGGCGTACCGCGAGGATCCAACACTACCGATGCCCCCCCATCTACCCCCCGATGCGCAGGTACGCGAGAGCTACGATCATTGGCGCTTACAAGCAGTGGTAGCACCTCTTGCGGCAGTGCTTGCACCTGGACTGGCACGTGCGGCCAACGGTCAAGGAGCTCCTTGCCGTCGTGTGCTACCGCTAGCACCGCTTTGTCGTCGTCGTAGTCGTAGCCGTTGTCGGTGTGGGTGGACAGGAAGAATACCACCGCGTTCATTTCATTTCACATGTTTGTCGTTGGCCTCCTCGACGTCCACATCATCCATCTGCACGACGGCGTACGAATTTGTGCGCGATGCCGACTTGAGGTACGAGTACATGACGAGGCCGGACGTTGCAACGACGAGCCCCGAGAGGTTGAGCGGGCTCAGCTGGTCGTGGAAGATGGCCATGGCCATGACGATCTGCAGGACGTCCTTAAGGTTGCCGGCGATGCCTACGAGCGTCCGTGAGAACTTGGATGCGATCCAGTCGTACCGAGAGAGAGCGCTGAAGTCTTCTTGACGAGTTCGATCTCGACCGAGACGAGGAAAAATGACAGCGTGCCGCCCATGGTGACGCCAAGGAACGCTTGAAAGAAGAGGACGGGATCGTGACAAAACTTGGAGGCGATGAGGCCGGGGCCATCGACAGCGATCGCGACGGGCAGCAGCAGCAGCGCGCTCACGGGTGAGATGTAGTACACGACGGCGAGCGTGCTACGCGCGGCCGTGAGCGGGGGGCACAGGGGACACATACTGGTGGGAGGAGCCCTCCATGCGCTTCATGAAGAACTGCGTGAGCACCCAGCGCAGAGTGCCCAGGATGGACGCGGAGAGCACGAGAAGGAAACCCACAAGCACGAAGTTGATCGTTCCGTAGCTTGCCATGCCAATGCCCGTGCAGATGAATACGACGACGCCGCAAAGCGCCCAGGACGGCTGTTGCAGCCCGAGCAAGATGGAGAAGAGCAGGTTCCTACAGCGCCCAGGCCTCGGTGGGGGCAGGGAGAAAGAGTACGTACCACACGTTGCCGCCCGACTTGACGATCGTAAAGAAGGACACGGTAATGTACGTGAGCGATTTGTTGGATAAGACGATGTCAGCGCCCGTGAAGATCCCGATGGGCACGGCCAGCCTACGCCCGGGACTCTTTCACGAGGACATGAAGGAGAGGTAGTACATCCAGTAGTCGCGGGCGGCAAGTGGCGCGATGGTGATGTTGTCCTTGCACGTGAGCAAGTGGGAGAGCACGGCTTTGATGGCCATGTGTACGGTACCCATCGTGAGCACGTAGGGGAAGCCCCCTTGCCAGACTTTGAGGAACCACTTGAGGAAGAGCGTCATGCCGATGCTCATCGAGTACCACGCGAGCACGTAGACCGCGACTTCGATCAGGTGAATGCGATACGCCATCGTCTCGATCTGCACCGGGTGCTTCATGACGGCCAAACGCTTGGCGAGGACGCCCTTGGCCACGAGAAGCGAGAGAGAGAGGAAGCTGAGGAAGGCGCACATGTATACGAGCGGCAGCGACGACACCATGACCTTGGCCGGCGCCGTGGCATTGGGCTCGAGCAAGCTGGCGTTCATGTCTGATCCGCTGCCACCGCACAAGTGGCCAAAAGCCAGCAATTGCCAGCATTTGATTGGTGCTACGTGGACGCGAATGCCGAATTTCCACCAATCCCATTGAGTTCTTTTAGCGCCAACTAAAAATAAATTGACGCTGCTACAAGCTCCACTTGATGTCCAAGTCCCACGTCTCTCGGATGCGCGCTCGAGCCGTCGCCGCCAGGCCCTCGGAGTCCCTGGCCGCTTGCGCGTGGGCTGCGCGCATTGCCGCCAAGCATTGGGGCGAGCAGACCACGCCCTCTGCGCAGGGTAGTTGCTGGCGACAGGTTCCCTGCCACTGGTGGTCACTGCGTTCAGAAGGAGTTGATAGAGTACCAGACAGTGCCAGCATGCTGGCAAGACCAGCGGAGCTGTGCCCTTTTCGACCTACATGGGTGACAGATGCCGGGGTTCTTGGCACTGAGAGCGTTACCGATTGATTGGGGGCGGGGAGAGACATGTTGGAGCGCCAGGCGTGGAGCGCTTCGAGGAAGGAGGCATGGCTCGCGCCTTCATCGAACTCGGGTTCAGGTGCTTGGTTGCTGCTCTTTTTCTCGTGCAGCGCGCGCGCCTCGATCAAGGCTCGCACTTGCAGTCCGTGGATGGCCACGAGGATTTCCTTCAAACTCCATCAGCCGCGCAGGTATGGGCACATCGCACCTTGCGCTGCTTGAGACTCGTGATGCCCATGCGATCCAGCGTCGGTGCAGAGAACTCGAGTAAGAAATCACCTGAAAATGGTGTGCGCTTGCATGTACGAGATGAGCGGGTACCGTTGAGGTCGTCTTGGGTCAGGAACAAGCTCTCGTATGCCTTGAGCCCTTCGGCCTCGAGCCAGAGCATCACATCATGGCTGCTCCAGTCGCAGATGCGCTTCCCAGCTCGATGCGACGCCATCTCTCAAGCCGTTTCAGCTTACTGGTCCCGTAACGCACCTATGCGCATCGATTCCTGCCAATTCCACACTGCTGCGTTGGCTGCCAGCACAACCTATGGTTCCCACCCGCAAAGCTGCCTGCAGCCATCCAAAGGACATACTGCTTATGACTCTTTAGAGCCTAAATCAGCGCCAGCACCTCGCTGACCATGGCGCCGAACCCGACCTTGGGACGAAGGCGCGTCAACACTTGCACGAGCCCAACGGCGTCGGCGAGCCCTCGCGCACCAGCGTCTTTTTGCAGCAACAGCCCGAGCCCCGCGACGAGGCGCTCCACGGCCACCTACCCATCGTCAGCGTGCGGCGTCATTAGAGTGTACCGAGGAGCGTGGAAGGCCGGCTTGGTTGGCGTACGCGTCGAGAACTTCGGCACAGCCACCGACGAGCGCAAACTGCACGCTGTCGTAGTTGGCGTCGGCGGGCGTGGCCTCACGACAGACGTTGAGCACGATGCACGCAGCCATCTCGGCGTGGCTGCTCTCGGTGGGCTGGCTGCTCCAGGTCGCCCACACGAACGTGAGCCACGCCGGGAGGTGGCGGCCAAAGGCCTCCTTGGTCGCTGGTGCCTCAAGGCCGTTGAGGACGACGGAGAGCAGCAAGACGCGATGCGCCGCTGCGGGTGAGCCTTGTGTGTGTGCGAGGATGAGGTCGACGACGGGTACCACGGCGGCAGTGTCGTGGTCCACAGGCGCGCGGATGTCGGTGAGGAGCACGAGGCGAAGAAGGCATAGCGCGGTGAACGTCGCTTGTGCAGAACTCTCCTTCAAGGTCCGCGCGACAATCGACCACCACACGCTCCTACGCATGGCGTTGGTACAGGCGAAGTGACGTTGCAATGGTGCGTACCGATCGCTAGGCTGCAAGACCGACGGGTCTTTGGAGGTGGCGAAGGATTGCAGGCGCTGAATGGCAGACAGTTGGTCCTCCTGGAGTGCATTGAGGCGTCCCATGATGCGCTCGAGATGAAGATCGGGCAAGCATGAGATGTACACGCGCGAGTAGTCTGTAAGGGACTTGGCCGTTGGAACATTGGTCGGCAGCGGCGACGGATTGTGATGGGACTGGATGCTTGCAGCCATACGGCCCTGCATGTCCTCGAACATTGGTCGAAACATGGCCCTAGCCGATGACACGATGAGCCTCTCAGAAGACTATGAAATCAAACGCACCCCATCGGTGTCGAAAGCACTTTCTGCGGCAGGTCGAGGATGTGCTGCGGGATATTCGTGCCCACGAGGAAGTTGGCGACTTCATTCGAGAAGTTGTTGCAGTTGTTCGAGAGTAGGTTGTAGGTTTCGGCCGTAAAACGCGGCTGGATCTCTTGCAGAAAGTGGAGGAAGACGCTTTGAGGCACGTCCGTTGTCCCGAGCTCCACGACCTCGTACGGCGCGCCATACGTCTCGGCAACCTGGTCCGGTGGCACCGCCTGAATTCCGCCGCCATAAAAGTACTCGAGGCCATACACGCTCACGCCTGTGTGCCACACACCTTCAATATGCATGCCCAGGAGCGACGCCGACATTTGCCGGGCCAAGCCCCGTGAAAGGTCGTACACATGCAGGGCCACGCGTGCCATTCTCGAAAATGCGATCTGCCACCTCCATCTTTGTCCATCCGGACATCCGGATAACTATCATATGTAAGAGGTACCTTTAAAATCAATGCTTCTAGACTTCGTCTCCTGCGAGGTCTCGGACCCCTGCCACACCAACGCCTCCACAACACCACGTTTCTACTCCAAGACCCCGGACCCACGGCGCCCCACCCATGCCGCTGCGGTCAACCGGCGCGCAGGGCTGCCTCTCTGCGCCAAGTCCAAGTGCCTGTGCATATCGCGTGCTGCAGTTTAACCTGTTTAGCCGTCCAAGAGCGACTGGGGCGGGGATGGCGAGGATATCCGCGGCATGTGACAGCGGCGGCCTTCTCGCGCAAGATGTCGCTAGACGTCGCCTCGCTGGTTGCATGGCGACGCAGCTGCGGTTCTATGCCCTTGGTGGGGTATCAGTTTTCACGGTCGCGCACACAGAGTGGTCGGGAGCGCGATGGGGCGGCCCCCGTGCCAGGAGCGTGCAGCCTGGCGCTCGGCGGTGTCGAGCTTTGACACGGTATCTTCCGGATGTGACATCCGGATACGAAAGAAACCGTTTCAGATATTGCACACAGCGGCTAAGTGCAAACTCGAATTGGACGCGGTGCAGAGGAGGCAAGGAGGAGGTGAACCGAAGGCCGAGACGGATCGCCAGGCCATGAAGACGACGCTCGCGCGCTTTGTTCTTGCGCTGGTGACCATGCTTGCAACGGAGGATGCTTCTATTCTTGGCTGGGAAGACGACGGCAAGTGCATTGAGATCCGCGATCGGGTCCGCTTTGTGCAGCACGTCTTGCCAAAGTACTTTCGCCATGCGCAGTACAACAGCTTCCAGCGGCAGCTGAGCTACTATGGCTTTCGACGGGTGAAAGTACGGACTACCGTCACACGCTACGCCCACCCACACTTCCAGAAGGGGCGACTCGACCTCCTGCCTCTAATTGTTCGGGCGCCCTACTCATCAAGCAAGAAGGTGCTGGTGCCAGAAACCTGCGACGTCAAGTCGATGGGCATGGGGCCGTCCGCAGCTCTAAACCCAGTTGTTGATGACTTTCTCCACGATCTATTGCTTGCGTGCCCGGAGCCGGCTGGCGGTGGCCTGCCTTCTGTCACACCGTCATCCAGCCCACGAAACGACCCGTTCGGCGACTCGGCGTGGGTAGACCAGCTCCTCGCCAGCCCTACGTCGACCAAACCTTGGACAATCGACTCTGTCCTCGTTTGAAAGTTCAATCAACAACGTCAACTGCACCTTGCGCTTGGCACCTTCCATGCAGCGCCCCGCGCATGCGCATGAATTGCAGGATGACACGGCAGCGTCGAGAGGCGTCGCCCAATGGCCAATTGGACACGTCCCACCCCTCATAGGTCGCATCTGGCGACCGCTCCGCCACCATCTCGAGCGCACCTTATAAAAAGCCACAGGTTCCCCTTGCGGTCAACGAATTTTCTTGTGACGGGGACGCGTCACGTGGAAAGAGCCGTGTTCATTGGCCAAAAAGAATCATTTTGACCAATCCATGGCTTCATCCGGATACAGTGCTCACAACCGGCCGATCTTTGACGTGCGGATCGTGCCAATGTCGTTGTCGGAATCATCCAGCGGTCTGTTTTAAACACAAAACAACAGGGTCGGACCATGAAGCAGAGGACCCAGGGGGGGGCGCACTTTTCTATTGTACCAACCCTCAGCTAGCAAATGCAGTCTCTCGAGCAGCCGTGGTCGGTGGTGCCCCCGTGGGTCCCCCCACGGGGCGGGTGTACTTTACCGAATGAAACAGTTGTGCAGTTATGCGGGTTAGGGGTCCGAGTTCCACCAGAACGACAGTCTTCTCACCCAATTCAGACAAGTACGACTCTACGGAGCTATGGCGCCACCGCACCGTGGACGCCGTGGATCTCTTGGGTCCAGCGCAGGGCGTCCAAGGGACTCCGTCGCGGATTACTGTACGGTACCTAGTCATTTCCCCGGCAGTATCTTTTCCATGTACCCGAAATGGACCAATCACCGTGGCTGCTGACGGCGTCGCGCGCGATGATTGGCGCAAAAGATTATCAATTATGGGAGGCAGGCGGGCGGCAATCTTTCCCAGCGTAGCTCACTTCTCAAGTTTTCGTGTGGAGCGCACTCGACGAGGATGCTGTACCGCCACCTGCACAAGATGAAGGCGTCGTCGGCCTCGAGCGTCCTGCTCAAGGGCCAGAGCGCCCGCGAGATGAGCCACATTCGCAAGCTCATGGCGGCCAACCGCGGCGAAATCGCCACGCGTATCATGCGTGCCGGTAACGAACTCGGCATTCGCACGGTCGGCATCTTCTCGGCCGAGGATCGCTTCACGCAACATCGCTACAAGGCCGATGAGTCGTACCTTGTTGGCAAGGGCAAGTCGCCTGTCGGTGCGTACTTGGACATTGATAGCATCATTGCAGTTGCCAAGGACAACCATGTTGACGCCGTGCATCCGGGCTATGGTTTCCTCTCGGAAAACGTTGAATTTGCCAAGAAGTGCGCTGCCAACGGCATCACGTTTGTTGGTCCGACCCCTGAAAACCTTGCGACCTTTGGTGACAAGACGGCGGCGCGTGCGATCGCCATTAAGCACAACGTGCCCGTTGTCCCTGGTACTGAAGGCCCTGTCGAGACCCTCGAGCAGGCCCGTGCTTTCATTGACTCTGGTGTTGGTTACCCCGTGATCATCAAGGCCTCTATGGGCGGTGGTGGCAAGGGCATGCGTGTCGTTAACAGCGCCGAGGAGCTTGAGGATAACTTTACTCGCGCCAGCTCGGAGGCCCTTGCTGCTTTTGGCGATGGCACCGTTTTCATTGAGCGCTACGTGTACAAGCCTCGCCACATCGAAGTGCAGATTCTCGGTGACGGCAAGGGCAAGGTTGTGCACCTGTTCCACCGCGATTGCTCGGTGCAGCGCCGTCACCAGAAGGTTCTCGAGACCGCCCCGGCCGTGCTGCTCAAGCCCGAGACGGAGCAGGCCATGATCGATGACGCCGTGCGTCTCACGGCTGCTGCCAACTACAAGAACGCCGGCACGGTCGAGTTCCTTGTGGACCAGGAGGGTCGCCACTACTTCATTGAGGTCAACCCGCGCATCCAGGTCGAGCACACGATCACGGAAGAGATCACAGGCGTGGACCTTGTCCAGTCGCAGATCCGCATCGCCAACGGCGAGAGCTTTGAGGACCTTGGCCTCGTGCAGGACAAGATCAAGGTCCGCGGCCATGCCATGCAGTGCCGCGTGACGACGGAGAACCCGGCGCTCAGCTTCCAGCCCGACTCGGGCGTCATCGAGGTCTTCCGCTCCCCCGGTGGCATGGGCATTCGCCTCGACGACGGCCCGGGGTTCGTTGGCGCGCACATTACGCCCCACTACGACTCGCTTCTTGTCAAGGTCACGGCCCGCGCCAACGAGCGCGGCGACTGCGCGCGCAAGCTCAAGCGCGCGCTCAAGGAATTCCGCGTGCGTGGCGTCACCACCAACAAGAACTTTTTGCTCAACGTGCTCAACCACCCGGACTTCGTTGACGGCACCGTCGACACGTCGTTCATTGCCGACAACCCGCATCTCGTGGCTCCGTCACAGTCGACGAACCGCGGCCAAAAGCTTCTGCGCTACATCGGCAACACCATCGTGAACGGCCCCGAGAAGGCGCTCGGTGCTACTGGCCCCGCACCCTCGAGCATGGACCCGATCGTGCCGCACTTCCCGACGCCGGCGCCGGCCGCCACCAAGTCGCTGCGCTCGATCTACACGTCGGAGGGCCCGGCCGCCTTTGCCAAGGCTGTGCGCGAGCACAAGGGCCTCCTTCTCACGGACACGACGTGGCGCGACGCTCACCAGTCGCTGCTCGCCACGCGCGTCCGCACGACGGACCTCGAAGCAATTGCGCCGGCGACGGCCATCGCCTTGCGCAACGCCTACTCGATCGAAATGTGGGGCGGTGCCACGTTTGACGTGGCCATGCGCTTCCTGCGCGAGGACCCGTGGGAGCGCCTCGCCAACCTTCGCGAGCTTGTACCGGACGTGCCGTTCCAAATGCTGCTCCGTGGTGCCAACGCCGTCGGATACACATCGTACCCTGACAACGTCGTGTACAAGTTCTGCGAGAAGGCGCAGCAGACGGGCATGGATGTGTTCCGTGTGTTCGACTCGCTCAACTACCTGGAGAACATGCGCCTCGGCATTGACGCCGTTGGCGCGTCGGGCGGTATCATTGAGGCCGCCGTTTGCTACACCGGCGACGTCTCGGACCCTGAACGCGGCCCGTACAACCTCGAGTACTACCTCAACTTTACGCGGCAGCTCGTTGGTCTTGGTATCCATGTGCTTGCGATCAAGGACATGGCCGGTCTTCTCAAGCCCCAGGCCGCGCAGATCCTCATTGGCGCCATCCGTGCCGAGTTCCCTGACCTCCCGATCCACGTGCATACACACGATACGGCGGGCACGGGCGTGAGCTCGATGCTGCAGGCGGCGTATGCGGGCGCTGACGCCGTCGACTGCGCGACGGACGCCATGTCGGGCACGACGTCGCAGCCGTCGATGGGCGCCATTGTGGCGGCGCTTCAGAACACGGAGCTCGACACCAAGGTGGACGCGGGTATGATCAACGATATCAATGACTACTGGGAGACTATGCGCGGTGTGTACGCGCCATTCGAGTCGGGCCAGAAGTCGGGCTCGGCCGACGTCTACCACCACGAGATGCCTGGCGGCCAGTACACCAACCTGCTGTACCAATCGACGCAGTTGGGCCTCTCGGGCCAGTGGCCGGCCATCAAGAAGGCGTACGCGACGGCCAACAAGCTGCTCGGCGACATTATCAAGGTGACGCCGTCGTCCAAGGTCGTCGGCGACTTTGCGCAGTTCCTCGTTCAAAACAACCTCACGGAGGAGGAAGTTCTCGCTCAGGCCGAGACGCTTTCTTTCCCCAAGTCGGTCGTCGAGTACTTCCAGGGCTACCTCGGCATCCCGCACCACGGCTTCCCCGAGGAACTCCGTGCCAAGGTGCTCAAGGGCAAGCTGCTCCCGAACGGCAAGAGCATGTTCGAGGGCCGGCCCGGCGCCGAGATGGCGCCGTACGACTTTACGGCTGCCCACCGCCAGCTGTGCGAGACGTACGGCTCGGACAACATCTCGGAGCTCGACGTGCTGTCGCACGCCATGTACCCCGATGTGTTCAAGGGCTTTATGGAGTTCAAGGACAAGTACGGCTCGATGCACTTCCTCGACACGCGCACCTTCCTTTCGGGCCTCGAGGTCGACAAGGAGGTGGAGCTCACGATCGAGCACGGCAAGACGGTCTTTGTGAAGCTCATCGCTGTGGGCGCCGTCTCCAAGAAGGACGGCACGCGCGATGTCATCTTTGAGCTCAACGGCCGCCAACGCGTCATCAAGGTGAACGACGACAACGCCGCCGTCGGCAAGGTCGAGCGCCTTAAGGCCGCGGTGGGTGTGCCCGGCTCTGTCGGCGCCCCGATGCCCGGTGTCATTGTCGAGGTCAAGGTGCAGAAGGGCCAGACCGTCAAGGCCGGCGCGCCGCTGTGCGTGCTCAGTGCCATGAAGATGGAGACAGTGGTCGCTGCGCCGGTCACGGGCAAGGTCAAGAACATCCACGTGATCGTCGGCGACAACATGAAGGCCGGGGAGCTGCTCGTCGAGATCGACGAGACGGGCGACAAGGAGTAAGACACGCTATACATTAAGTCAAGTTGCTAGTTGCTGTACAAGCGTGTGTTCCTGTGCACTATCAGTCCTAGAGGAGGCCGGGCGCTGCTACGCGTACTCGGCCTGGTTCGCAAAGGCGCCGCTGTAGCCCGTGTGGTCCACGGGCGTGAAGCTGTCGAGCCATGCGCAGTTCATGTCAAAGTCGAACGGGCCCTCGGGCTCCTTCATCTCTGGCAGCGCTGGTGGCGGTGCGCCAAACATCATCTGGTTGACGTCGAGCAGGTTGAAGCTCGGCCCATCGCCTTGAATCTGCAAGTTCTCGATGTCTGTCATGAGGTGCGAGTTGATGGGCGTGGTCGTCGGGCTCGGCTTGAAGAGCAGCATCTCTTTCTTGGGCGTGAGCTCCAGTAGCTCCGTCGGAAAGAGGTTGCGATTGAAAGCGGACGGCGACGTGGACGCCGGCATGAAGTCGTAGCCGCCCATCTGGGCCATGTGCTGCATTTGGCGCATTTGATACTGGAATGGCTGCGCTGGTGGCATCAAGCTCGGTGGTAGCATGGGGCTGCCCGCCGACTCGGTCACCTTGGATGGTTTCTTGCGCGACGACTCGGGGCTGTTCTTGCGCTTGATCAGGTACAAGCGATCGGGGCGGTTCTGGCGGAACTCGGGGTGGCTGAAGGTGCAGATGTTGGTCTGGGACTTGGTCCACTTGCGAAAGCCAAAGTAGTTGAGCTGGCGCTGAAAGCTCGCGTACTTGGAATGCTTAAAGTACTTGGGCAAAATGTACTGCGCGACGCGGTCCGTGTCAAGGATCTGGATCGACGTGCCACCGTTGGCCCAGCTGATGATGGACGCATCTTCCTTCTCGAGGATCTGGTAGAGGTAGCGCAGGAACTTGGGCACGCCCACCTTGCGCTTCTTCGTTGGCGTCACCATGTGCTCCGACGACGACGACGGCGACGGCGGCTGCTGCATGCTGCTGATCAATTGCGAACTGCGCGTCGAGCACCAAAGTTGCGCTGCGCCGCCGCCCGCGCCCATTGGTCAACTCCGCGTGGGTTGACACAAAACAGCCAATCAAACGTCCCCGACGGTTTCACGAGTTACGCGATGTTCGATAATCTACGGCCTCGGCGTTGGCACGAGGACCAGCGCACGTCCGTCGTGGCCAAGCGTCGGCGCCGTCGGCGGTGGCGTCGACTCCGCCGGGACCATGCAGCGGTTGGGCGATCGGGACTCCGTGCATCGCGTGGAAGGATGCAGGGCCGATGCCTCGCGCCAGGCTCCTCAATGGATGGAGGGCAAGGAGCCCAACGGAAGCGAGGCAGTGAAGGCGCGCATTGAGATCTTAGAGCCGCGGAGTGGGCACCGATGGCGCCGATTGTCGCGGGAAGCAATGGATTGTCACGCGTGGCGAGGACAATATTGACCCACAACTATAAATAAAAGAGTGAGATCTCATTTGAACCCAATTGCGTCCGCCAGCTCCAAACCGAAGACGCGAAGGAAGTGGTCGCTGCTGCACCCGCGTCCTCCCACGTCAGACGATGCAGTAGATGAACAGACACCTCCGCTTGGCGCTTCCATGGCACCTCCCGCATCAACTGCCTCCTCCACAGTCTACTGGCGATGCTTCAGGCAGCTCCGACTTCTGCCTTTGCACGCGCATCATGGCGGGATGCCGACACCTCGCAATGCGGCAGACTCGTGTTACAGGCCCTTTATCCCAAGACGGCCACCTCGTCGCTGTCGGAACCGCGGCGGGACATCGATCGGACTCGTAGGCGCTCGTAGCGGTCTTTCGTCCCTTGAAGGGCTGCGGCAGCTTCCTCGTCCTCAGTGTCCATGAACAAGAGCGGCAACATGCCCACAAGGCATCCAAAGGAAATGCCCACGGCAGACGATAGGTACGAGATGCCGCGCACGATGGGCATGCGCGCCTGCGTGGACGACAGCTGCGGGTCTCCGATGCCAAGTTTCCGCGCGAAGGACTCGATGACGCCGCCCAGACTTAAGCCCGCGACGTCTGAGACGCAGTTGGCAAGGCCTGCCGTCGCGAGCACCGAGATGGGCATGAGTGTGCGAAGGTTTTCCTCGAGAAAGTCTCCGGCCGTGAGCATAAGGAGGTTATCGACAACCCCAAAGCCGATGAAGGGGATGCCGGACGCGAGCATTACTAGTCGCAGCTGCCGCGCGCTCGGCCGCTCCAAGGAGCTGTGGCCGAGCGAATCGGCCATTGTTTTGGGCAGGAAGCGCGACGTGATATACGAATGAAACTCGACAGTCGTGAGCAAGCCGTCCTTGTTGACGTCGGCGTCGGCAAAGTGCTTTTCAAGGTTGAAGTCCTTCTTGTGAGTCGCGAGCACACGGGCAATCACGGCCTCCTTCTGCTCGATCGAGAGCCCGTCGAAGGCCCGCGCCACGTCCTCGACGGCGTCCTGCTTTCCGTTCAGGTTACGGCGCCGTCTGCGACGAAGGCGCAGCCGGCCCATGGCTCGGCGAAGCAACACGCGCATTCGGGGGAGCCTGCGAAGATGCCGAGATGATGACGACGAAGCAGTTTTCTCGTGCGATTGTGAACCCCACGTGAGAAAGGAATTTCACCTGCTGTGAAAAACAACCAACACTTAATATACTAAATGACTAAATGAAAACGACTACTTCCAACTGGAATGATGTTCGGCTTGCCCATCGGCGCACGCCTGCCGCGGCACACGCAGGAAGTAGCTCCGGAGAAGCCATCTCCTTGAGGCCACTTGCCTCTCGGAGACGCGAAAAGACTCTTCCGAAGCAAGTCCCGAGGCCCTATCACGTGCCGTTGACAGCTCCGCTGTCATCCGGTCCGTCATGACGACATCCGAAGCGACGGGCTCGAGCAGCCGGTGCCTAGGTGTGCTGTCGAATTCCAGGCGCAGCCGCGGGAGGCCATGTGGCTCGCATGGGTTGGGTTGGCGTTGGTGTATCGTTCAAACGTGCGGCCAGGAGGCGGCCCCGCGAGCCAGTGCCGGTAGAAGTGAGGTCGGCGTGAGGCAATGGCTTCGTACGCATTACGAGGGACCGTCCCTTACCATCGTGGGGCTCTCCCGTCCTTGGGACAAACAGTTGGGAATAACCTCCAGAACTGAGTTGCAAATATTGGCAGCCGCCGAGGTATACCGTACCCGACCTCCGCGGCCGTTCGCCGTGCATGCTTTGCCACGCGTCGTCCATGTAGCTGTGCAAGCGTTGTACTCCCATCTACTTGAGGCCGCGCATGTAAAGAAGCCGCACGTTCGGAGGGATAATCCACGGGTCGAGCACTGGGCAAAAGCCTGGTTACGATCCATGACTTGATTTTTGTATACTGGCCAGAGTGGGACATTCCTCCACGCAGTTGCAGATTAGATCCCAAATGGGCGGCTTTCTGTCATTCTCAACTCAATTCGACGGTTTTGAGTTGCGTTGATTCTGTACCATAGTAATTTCAAGATATGTGCCACTCAATCCAAAAACAGCTTTCGGGGCGGGGATTGGGCGATGTAATGCTGTCGTAAGACGAAGGTATTTGCATATTTGCCAGCGACGAGCGAGATGACGGTGTCGGACCTCATCCTGCTACCCGAGGTGAGCGAGGCGGCGGTCGTAAAGGAGCTCTCGATCCGCTATCGGGCCAACGAAGTGTACACGTACATTGGCCCCGTGCTCATCGCTGTGAACCCGTACAAAACGCTCAAGAAAGATGGCCTCTCCCTCTACGACGAGCATTGGATCGATGAGTTTTCGGGCCGTGAAATGCACGAGAACGACCCGCATCCGTTTGCGATTGCCGAGTCGGCGTATTCGCACCTCATGCGCTTCCAGACCAACCAGTGCTTGCTCATCACGGGCGAATCGGGCTCCGGCAAGACCGAAACCTCGAAACACGTGCTGCAGTACATCGCCAACATTAGCACCAAGGCCCGCACCCGCCAGGCTGTGAACCAAGCGCGGTATCCTTGCGGTCAAATCCCGAGCTAAGCTTCGTGGCGTAGGACGCTCACCGACGTCAAGAAGCAGGAGATCGACGAGGTCGTCAACAAGGTCCGTCGCATTCTCATCCGCGCTTCGCCCGTGCTCGAGGCATTTGGCAACGCTCAGACGATTCGCAACAACAACAGTTCGCGCTTCGGCAAGTACATGCTGCTTCAGATGAACGTCGCGGGCCAGGTTGTTGGCGGCTTCATCCACAACTACCTCCTCGAGAAGAACCGCGTGATCATGCAGGCCGCTGGCGAACGAAACTTCCACTGCTTCTATCACCTGCTTGCGGGCGCCTCAGCTGCTGACCGGTCGGCTTGGAACCTCAAAGATGCCTCGCACTTCAAGCTACTCCAAAACGAAAACCGCACGATCGACGATGTGGACGACCGCGTCGAGTACCAGAACATGGCGCACCACATGACGGCCGTCGGCATTTCGGACGAGGAGCAGCGCTCGATCTACCAGCAAATCGCCGCCATCCTCCACCTCGGCAACGTGTCGTTCTTGAGCCTTGTCGACGACAGCCACAACCCGTGCTGCAAGATTGATGTACGTACCGACCCCCCACCCGCTGACTACTAACTCCTTGGCTAGCCTGCGACGCGCGAGTCGCTTGATGTGGCTGCCAAGCTCCTTGGCGTGACGCCCGAGAGTCTCGACGAGATGTTCACATTCAAGTCGCTCGTGATCAACCGCCAAGAGACGCTGATTCCGCTGACGGCCAGCCAGGGCACCAAGGTGCTGCACTCGCTGGCCAAGGTCTTGTACGAGAACATCTTCACGTGGCTCGTGCAACGGGTAAACAAGGGCATCCACACAGCCCGCGGCAGCTCGCACACGATGGGCATCTTGGACATTTACGGCTTTGAGATCTTCCAAGAGAACGCCTTCGAGCAGCTGTGCATCAACTATGTCAACGAGAAGCTGCAGCAGCTCTTCATCTCTCAGACGCTGCAGTCGGAGCAGCAAGAGTACCAGCGCGAGGGCGTCGCGTGGGTGCACATCGAGTACTTTAACAACCAAGTGGTGTGCGACCTCATCGAAGATGCCAAGATGCCCGGTATCATGCCTCTTCTCGATGAACAGTGCGCCATCTCGCAGACCACCGTGGACGTGCTCATGCACCGCTTCAACGAGACCTACGACAAGAAGCACCCGCACTACACCAAGTCTCGCGTCAAGGGGTCTACCTTCCAGGTCCGCCACTACGCCGGCACCGTCGAGTACGACGTGACAAACTTTGCCGAGGCCAACATCGACTCGTTCTTCACGGAATTGTACGCCAACTTGGCCAAGTCCACGAATGCCTACGTGCGCAACCTGCTCACGGACGACCGCAGCACCAAGGAGAAGCTCAAGCGCCCGCCGTCGACCTCGTTCCAGTTCCGCGGCCAAGTGGCCACGCTCCTGGCGGAGCTCCAGCGCTGCAACCCGCACTACGTCCGGTGCGACGTCGCCCGTAGCGCTAGCCCACTCACCTTGATTTCATAGTTGCATCAAGCCCAACGATAAGAAAGTGTCGGGGATGATCAGCTCGGAGCTCGTGGCGGCCCAGGTCCGCTGCCTCGGCCTTATCGAAAACATTCGCGTCCGCCGTGCCGGCTTCTGCTACCGCGAGACGTACGCGACGTTTCTGCACCGTTACAAGATTCTGTCGACGACGTCGTGGCCGGCCCCAAAGAACTGTTCCTCGGTAGGTGCCGGCTCCATCGCGAGAGCTCATGGATTATCGTAGCGCCAAGCAACGCTCGAGCTGCTAACGGCACCCGACATGGGTGTGCTGCCGAGCTTGCAGCCGCAGTCGGTGCTAAAAGCGAATGGCGGCAAGGACGCCGCGATGCCCGTGCACGCCGATGGCAAGCCTCTGACGCCGCTTGAGGTGTACCGCATGCACCTTGCGATGAAGAACGGTTCCAAGGCTGTGGACAAGGCGATCGAAAAGAAGATCATTCCCTTCCAGGAAGACGCCGACTCGATGGGTTGCTTCTCGCTCGGACGCAACAAGGTGTTCATCAAGCACCCCGCCGCGCTCTTCTCGCTTGAGCGACTCCGCCAGGACAAGCTGCCGGAGATTGCGCGCATCATCGAGGCCGCATGGGTCCGCCGCCTTCTCCGCATTCGCCTCGCCAAGTACCAGGTCGTGTACGACGACCTTATGCGCCGTCTCGACGCCGTAAAGCGCAACATCGCTGACCGCGGCATGCGTCGCGCGGGCGCCAATAACAAGGTGACGATCGCCGCGCTTTATGGTCGCTGGACGTCGCTGGCCGACGCGGTGCTGCCGGCTCGCACTCGCTTCCACGCGCAACTGGAAGCGGCCGAGCTGCACAACAAGGTGGCCTTTGCGCAGAGCTTTGTGCGCCGCAACGCGGCTGTTGCCAACCTGCGCAAGCTCAAGGCCGCCGTGGCCGTCTTCTCGTCGCGCTGGAAGGGTCGCCAGACTCGCAAGAATATGCCGTATGAGCAGTGGCAGCGCTGCTACCAAGTGATGCTGGGCATCCGCACCGAGTTTGAACGGTACGGTCGATGAAACCGCGCGGATGTAACGGCGCGTAGGCTCTTTGGCAAGAAGAAGCGCCGCCGCGACACGCTTGACCGCGTGTACCTCGGCGACTACATCAACTGCTCTAAGTACCCGGCGCTGCGGGCGCTCATCACGGACGCACGGCAGCGGCAGATCCTCTTTGCGGGCGAGACGCTCAAGGTCAATGAGAAGTAAGTGACGGCGGGGAGGTAGAGGCTCAGGCGTGGCTAGGACCGTGGCGCAATCGCGGCTGCTGCTCATCGGCGAAACGTACATGCACAACGTCAAGGCGGAGAAGATTGATAAGCCCAAGGAGCGCCGGCGTGTGCAGATCGCGGCGCTCAAGTCGCTCTCGATGAGCTCGCTCCAGGACAACTACCTCTTCGTACACGTGGAGGGCGAGGTCGACCTCATGTACGAAGTGGACCAAAAGACGGAGATCGTCATGCTGCTGCGCAAACGCTTCAAGGAGCTTCGGAAGAAGGAGCTGCCCGTTATGATCTCAGACGAAATCGAGTTTGAAGCGAAGAAGAACCAACGCAACCTCGTCAAGTTCGTCAAGGCGCCGACGGTGGCCACGACGACACTCGAAAAGGTCGACAAGAAACACGTGATCGTGCGGGTCGGCACCCTCCAGCAGCGCCGCTATTAGCTCGTGCATAATGTGTCTACGCTACAATCAATCAAATATGTCTGTCCAGCACCAGGGTTCCCGGATCAGAGGCAGCAGATTCAAGCCGCGGGCAACCGTGCCACTGTCATGTCCACGGTGTCGAGTGGCCGCTGCCTTTCGGGCCACTGTGGCCAGACAGCCCGCTCTCGCTCTGACGTTGCTTCAACCAGTCGGTGCACCCGCTCCTCCCCCGACAAGATGCATGGACATGCGTCCCGTTCCTGCCGCGAATCCTTCCTTCGCGGCTCCACCTGGGTTCCCCAGCCCATGGCCCACCCGATGTGATTATGCAATGGGGGCCGCACTTGACTTTTGTATGCCATAGTTTGGAAAGCACGGGGGAATCCGCAGCCTGGCGTGCCGCCGTATGTCCCACTCCCCAGGTATTTAAATAACTTGGAAAATGTATGTGGTTTAATCAAGCCACTGTGGCTGGTCCCATCTGGTGGCACATCCCAGGACAGACTCAAGTCCTCCGTAGCGTGGCATTGAATATACTGGTTTAGGACACTCAGGAGAAAATTACTACGTATGAGATGGTAGTGAAAAAAGACCAACTCGCCATTTTCAAGGTGGTGGCCACCAAGAGCCGTGCGGGCGACATGCATGTTTAGAAACACGCAACTTTGGCCATTTTTGACAAAAAATTGGACATTTCGCGGGGCGGGCAGCGCGGTTTGGCGGGTAGTGCCCGTCGCAACGGCCTGGGGAAGAGGCGACCGGACAGAGCGAGGCAAAGCCTGGCCGCCGATGAGACAATGGGGCAAGCGGACAATTGCGTGACTGACTCATCATCGAATTTTTCCTCCAAGAGCCACACTATTTCCGGTGCAGTAATCAAGAAAGAACCGGTGGCATCCGACGCGGGGACGTGCCCAGTAGTTGCGCCATGAACCTCCTTGTCGGTGTTGTGGCAATTTGTATGCGAGGCGCGGGAAGAGGCATGTCGCGGCCAAGAGTGCGTCGTTTTGGAGGATTTGAAGTTCGCGACTTGGCCGATGCAATACTCACCAGCTAAAGTGGCGTGATTTTATCCGATCCTGGCCATGATTGGGACATGTCCCGTGCTTCTTCCTCATGGCATTCCACCTGCCATCGGATGCCACTTGCCAATTGCTCCTCGATGTGGCAGTCGGTGCATTCGTGGACGTTCAATGTCTTCTCGCTGAGCCAGCCCGAGCTCGTGGCCCTCGCCAGCAATCTCCTGCACTGGGCCGGCGTCGACGCGTATCTCGGCGTCTCCCCAGCTGCCCTCACCGACTTCTGCATGAGCGTGGCCGCCGAGTACCATGATGTCGCGTTTCACAACTTTCGCCATGGTGTCTGCGTCATGCACGTCACGTACCTCGTCCTGCATGGCCTAGGAATGCACACCGAGCGCGTGCACATAGACGTACCCCACCGGGCCGCGCTGCTGCTCGCTGCCCTCTGCCATGACGCGCAGCACGACGGACGGACCAACCCTTTCCATGTGGCAACACAGTCGGCTGTGTACAAGCGTTTTCCCGTGTCATCCCCTCTTGAGCGACTGCACGCCGCGACCACGGCCAAGCTCCTCGCCGAAACGCGCCTGCTTGCGAAACTTCCGATTGCCGAGCGCGCCGAGCTCGAGGGACGCATTGAACGGCTCATTCTCGCGACGGACATGAGCCTGCACGACCGCGTGATGACCGCTGCCACGACCACGCCCACCTCCATCGACGCCGTTGCGGACCTCATTCTGCATTGCGCCGATATTTCAAACCCGATCATGACGACGGACGTGTCACGGCGGTGGTCGACGTGTCTCATGGACGAGTTTGCCGAGCAAGTGGCGGACGAGCGTCGCCGCGGCTTGCCGCTCTCGACCTACATGATGGCCGCCCCCAACAGCCGCGAAGAAGCTGCGCTTCACATGGGCTTCATTGAACGCTACGCTGGCGAGGGTTGGCGCACACTTGTGGCCGTGCTCGATACGGACGCCGACCTTTTCGCCACCTGCCTGAGCAACCTTGCTGCCAACGAAACCTACTGGCGCCTGCGGATCGACCGGTGGACGCCCACGCGCGCTGCCGCTTCCAGCCACCCGCACCCGCCGCCTCCCACGGACCCTGTCGTTCGCGTCGAGTCGCTGCAGGCGGCATGACGGCGACAGCAGCCGTACAATTTTAGCCATTAGATTAATAGACTGTAACATATCCCCATCTCATGAAACCTCCCCGATATGGCTCAGTCGGACAGGCGCCGGGCAGCGCTGAACGCAGTGGACCAAGAACGCGCCAAGCCGAGTTCCATGAGCCCAGTGCTGGGATGTTCAAGCCTTCGATAGAACCTCTCGGACAACCAGTCCTACTTCCGCTCTCGTCATCGCTGTACCCACACGTGCAGCGCAGTTGCTGGTGATTACCGTATGCTGTCACCATTGATCGCCCTGTGTATTCCGCGACGCCCCAAGCCACCTACGGGACAATGCATGCAGCCGCCCCCAAGCCAAATCCTTGTGTATTCTCTTGTTGCGAAGTTGCCGGATCCCGCTCAACTCTTTAACACCGAGGTGCTAAAGAGGGGTGCAAAGCCCTCCTGAACCACTCGGAAAAACACATTGTGCGCTCCAGCACAAACAGTGACGAACGGTAGTGGGCAGCGCTTGCCGGAGCCTCTCGAGCGCAGCACTTGGGTTGGGACCGCTTGCATGCATCGCAATCGTCCGTTGAGAGCTGGTGTATCGACGTTCACGGTACATTTTCTTTCGCGTCCTGCAGCTAGGGGTAGGGTAGGGCTAGGGTTGCACTTGGCATCAAATGAGCAAAGTTCACAAAGCGAGTGTTTGCCACAATGCACAGTACAGATCTACGAATGACTGTGGGGATGGCCATTGCGGAGGCAACTCAGGCTTGTGCAGAGTGCTGCGTGAAGCCCTTGTAGAGGACGGGTATGGATCTCGGTCTCGGAGTCACTACTCGTGCAGGTATACTAGCCCAAACTATGGGATAAGCTCGAATGTCTGCCTTATTAGTTGCATTTTGGACGAGGGTGCACAGCCTCCCGCACTCCAAGACCATGGCGTCCATAGACAACTTGAAATCGTGTGGGTGGTAGTTGCAAGTCTGCAATGGCATCGTCAGTTTATTGCACATAGGCCCTCAGACGGTAGAGAATCAAACTTGGCTCAAATCATTTAACTTGCAACGCTCCAGTGTACATCCGCCGACGTCTCTAGGCGAGCGTGGGCTTGAACATCTTCGTTTGAGTTTCGGCGGTCAAGTACAATGTCCTATCCGGCGGGTGTACCACAACTGGGCCATGCTTCGTCCGATGCACGACAGGTCCACGGAGACGATTGGGACTCCGAGACCCTCCACGAAGGAACAGCGAAAGCGCCATCGTACCAGCCCCAAGTGCAGAGCAAAAAGTTCAAACTTGTGCTACGTAGATAGGACCCTTGTCGCGGGGTTTCCCAGAGACAGTCAACTTCAGCAGTGCAGAATCGAGCATTGTTAACACTGTTTCCACGCCGAATCCGTGCATCGTCTTCACGGAGATCTTCAGGAGCGCTAGAAGTCGTCACTAGGCATTGTCCAGTTGCACATCCCGACAGAAAATACAGCACCTGTCGACATCTGCTGGCACCTCGTCGCTGTCGAAGCCACCGACGGACATCGCCGAGTCACCCGAATCGGATTTGGTCTCGGCCGCCTACGCCGACGTAAGATCGCCGATGGTTGCGTCTGCTTACAGCGGCGACAGCTGCAGCGGCGGCCTCTTGCTCTGCTTTGAGCCGCGCTTCGTCTTCGAGTCGCTGGCGCTCGGCCCGCCGCGCAATCACCCGCTGACGGGCCTCGTTTACGAAGGCCGCGTCGGCCTGCCTCTTGGCCTCTTCTTCAGCCGCCGCTTGCTGCGCGAGTCGCGTCGCTTCGTCCACAGCGGCTTGTTGAGTCTTGGCTTCGGCGTCGAGGGCCTCGCGCTCTTGAGCGAGCGCCAACTCGGCAGCTTCGCTTTGCGCCTCGAGCTCGAGCTGCGCTTGTCGCTCGCGCACGTCCTGCTCCTCCTGCTTGTGCCGAGCTAGCCGCTCTGCAGCCTCTTGGGCTTCGCGGTCGCGCTCGGCCTGGGCCTGACGCTCGACCTCCATGCACCGTGCCGCTTCTGCCAGTCGCTCGATATCTGCTTGACGATTCGCTTCGGCCTGGCGGTCGGCTTCCGCTTGACGATCTGCTTCGGCCTGGCGGTCTGCTTCGGCCTGGCGATTGGCTTCGGCCTGGCGATTGGCTTCGGCCTGGCG